>JARYGA010051626.1:0-53445 GCA_030545235.1 Helianthus tuberosus | reverse complement strand
AAGCTCCCCCTTGAGTTATGCTCGTGAAATACTTGT
Source organism: Helianthus tuberosus (assembly GCA_030545235.1). Taxonomy (NCBI): domain Eukaryota; kingdom Viridiplantae; phylum Streptophyta; class Magnoliopsida; order Asterales; family Asteraceae; genus Helianthus; species Helianthus tuberosus. The sequence goes on along the minus strand of JARYGA010051626.1, from coordinate 53,409 downwards.
TCTTTATGAAGTGAGATCCTTGTGGTGTTGATGATGGTCAGCGGCAACTCGATCATCTTCATCATTTGAGTGCCTTCACGTCATGTCTTCATTCCGAAGCTTGTCATCGACCATGTTCTCCTTGCCTTTAGAATCTGCACATGCAAGAAATCTAAACGCGTAATGAGAACAACTGCTTGGAATATAGTAAACATAAACAAACGACACACGTGTGACCATTGTATAAACAAACACCGTCCGACAGTTTGAAAGTTTAAAGTATTTTATCAATTTCAATTTTAACTTTCATCACTTGCAAATTTCGACCGTTTATGAAGATTAAGTCGTTTCGGTTTTCAGTCAGGTTTCAGGTAACGAAGACTCGAGATCCAACATCGTACGATCGAAAATAAAATAGAAATAAAATCTTTTTGGTTTTTATAAAGTTTATATTAAAACACACCTAAAATCTTTTTGGAATTTTTGTATATATCAAATGTAAAGACTGAAAGCAGTAAATAAATATATACAAAGATGCAGAAAATGAAAGCATTAAATAAATATTTACAGACATTCTTTTTGTGAGTTTCGAGGGTAAGAGAATCATATCAGTGTACGGTCATGCCAAAACGCTCTTGTTGTTCAATTAGTTAACATTAAGATAAGCATCCTATAACAATTATCGGTATTGTTGTCCACATAAGCTCAACTGATCAGATGTAATCATGGCGAGGGGATACGTTAAGGTATGATTTATACTTACCGACCGGTGTTCATCCACATCACGACACATTCCCGTATCAAGGTATGCACGAGGGTTCATCTTACCGGTGAGTATACCGATTATCATCTGTTTGACCGTATATGATGTGAGATTCTCACTTATTTTGATTTGAAAACAAGTCCTATGTGATATAATCACTTATTGATGAGGAACTTGATTTTCGATGCATGAGGGCACAGGAGCAAGTCCGTGAACAGGTCAGTACTTTCGTACAACAGAAAGACGAACTTGACTCCCGGAAAGAATTTGTGATATTTTATCACTTATTTTGAGGGATATGTGATTGTTGATCACTTATTGAGGTCGTATGCAATATGTACACGTATGTATGGTATCATGGAAGATCTAGACTTGCGTCCCCGTTATTTTTCGGAAAAAGATACAACCATAATACCCAGATGATAAGCAGCATAAAGACCGAATATCTCAGAACCTCGGCAATCTCTCAAACGAAATTTCGGTACTAAGACCATATGCCAATGAATGGTTCCCACCTGGTCTTCAGTCGAATTAAGTTTATATCACCCTGCACACTTTAAAATGATTGTGAGCCTACCGATACATCTTATATAGAGCTGCTTATCATTTTTCATTTAAGGTTTAAAGAGGTTTAGACAGACCACTGATGTACTATCATTTTCTCTTTTGCTCGCCAGGAAACTCATTTTTGCTTTTCTATTGTTTTTGTGTTTTTGAAATTTTTCAATGTTTTTGGATTTTCAAATTTTGGATTTACTCCCCCTAAAATCAACAAACTAAGATAAATTTAAAACACAAGGTATTTACAAAAATGATTTTCCGATGTTGGTTTACTCTTGCTTGACCTTAATGCCGTTTACCAGTAATAAATAGTCAAATCTTGATTTGTCAAATGCTTTGGTAAAAAGGTCGGCACGTTGGTCATCGGTGTGGACGTAAGCAACATCGATTAGCCTTTTCTCAAAGCAATCACGTATAAAGTGATACTTAATTTCGATGTGCTTAGTCTTTGAATGCTGCACAAGATTTTTAGTGATCTGTAATGCAGCAGAATTATCAACGTAAATAGGAGTAGTTAGGAATTCAAAACCGTAGTCACGCATTTGTTGTTGGATCCATAGAACTTGGGAGCAACAACTTGAGGCAGCAATGTATTCAGCTTCGCATGTTGATGTAGCGACGCACGTCTGCTTCTTGCACTGCCATGTGACTAGGCGATTTCCCAAAAACTGACATCCAGCCGTTGTGGATTTGCCGTCGATTTTGCATCCGCCAAAATCAGAATCACTGAATGCGATCAAGTCAAAGTTATTATCCCTAGGGTACCATAGACCGGTGTCAGGGTAACCCTTCAAATAACGAAAAATCCTTTTTACAGCTGCAAGATGTGAGGCCTTCGGGTTGACTTGATATCTGGCAAGCAGGCACGTTGGGTACATTATATCTGGTCTTGATGCTGTGAGGTACATAAGAGATCCGATCATCGCGCGGTAGTATGAGGGGCTAGTAGCTTCACCCTTCAAGTCTGGAGTAATTCCGTGATTTTGCGGCAATGGGGTACCGATGGGCGTTGCATCAGACATCTGGAACCGGCTCAAGATGTCACCAACATAGTTAGTCTGATGGATGAATATCCCAGACTCGGTTTGTTGTACTTGTAGGCCCAAAAAGAAAGTCATTTCCCCCATAGCACTCATCTCGAATTTATCCTGCATTACACGCTCGAAATCCCTACACAAAACATCATTAGTAGAACCAAAAATAATATCATCAACGTATACCTGTACCAGTAGAAGATCTCCATCTTGTTCTTTGATGAAAAGAGTACAATCGATAAGACCTCTGCGAAATCCATTCTCCAGCAAATAATTAGATAAGGTTGCGTACCAAGCTCGCGGTGCTTGATGTAGACCATAGAGAGCTTTGTTGAGCAACCAAACCCGATCGGGATGGATAGGATCTTCAAAACCTGGAGGCTGTTCGACGTACACCTCTTCTTCCACCACACCATGTAAGAATGCACTTTTCACGTCCATCTGGTATACCTTGAAACCTTTGAATGAGGCATAGGCCAGAAAAATCCGAATTGCTTCTAGACGTGCAACAGGTGCATACACTTCGTTGTAGTCGATCCCTTCAATCTGACGAAAACCTTGAACGACTAGCCTTGCTTTGTTGCGAATAACGACTCCACGGTCATCCTTTTTGCATTTAAACACCCAACGGGTACCAATCTTCTTGTAACCAGCAGGTTTCTCTACGAGTTTCCAGACACCAAGCTTCTGGAATTGTTGCAGTTCTTCCTGCATCGCTTCAACCCATGAGCTATCTTTCAAAGCATCTTTCCAAGTTCTTGGCTCTTCCTGTGAGACATAACACGCGAAAGACCAATCATTTTGTTGACCAGATTCTCGGATAGTTGCATACAAGCCTGCATTGTTGTTGTTCCGCAACATGTTTCTTGTTTGAACGCCACTCTGCACATTTCCGATGATGTTTTGTTGAGGATGGGTATTGTGAATCCTTGTTTCTGGATTATCTTGAACTGGAATATTTGTACCCAGATTGTTGAGATTGAGATCAACAATCAATTCAAGTCCCGGAATTGACGAAGAGGATGATGCAGTAGCTTCAGCTGTTCTAGGGACATCCACTGGAGGAGTACCCTCTGAAATACCATGAACTGCTGTTGTTGGAGCTTCTTGATCTGCATCTAGAAATTCATCATCCTCTGAAGATTCGTTCAATTCGGAAGCATCTTGAAAATCCTCATTGTCGAGAGCATTATTGTTCACCGAAGATGGTTCTTGATTGACTATAATGGGACGAACCAACGGTGAATCTGTTGCATTGTCGCTCTCGAAAAACATCCTTGCCGCAGCACTTTCTTCAACGGCTTCAACATTGATCGAATTGAAAAAGTCATCGTACTCAAACATCCAAGGCTGACCAGGATTTCTGACTGGTAAAGTGTGCCTTTGTACTCTGACTTCAGACCATTCCTCGACCCTTTTAGTCTCTAGATTCCAGACTCTTAAGTTCGGGGTGGAATACCCAAGAAAGTATCCCTCAATTGCTCTTGCCCCAAACTTTCCATTATGATCGATTATTGTGCATGGAGCTCCAAACGGTTCAAGATATGACAAATCTGGTTTCCGTTTGTTAATGAGCTCAAAGCAGGTCTTGTTGTGCCTTTTGACTGTAAGGACTCGGTTCAACGTATAACATGCGGAGGACACAGCTTCAGTCCAAAATGGAATCGGCAATTGTGACTCTACTAACATTGTCCTAGCAGTCTCGATCAATGTGCGGTTCTTACGTTCAGCGACGCCATTCTGTTGAGGAGTGTAAGCTGCACTAAATTCGTGAAGAATACCTTTTGAAGTGCAAAACTCCGCCATGGCATGATTTTTAAATTCAGTACCATTGTCGCTACGTATCCGCCTAACCCTCAAGTTATATAGATTCTCAATCTGAATAATCAAATTTTTGATAATACCGAAGGTTTCACTCTTATGTGCCATGAACGCCACCCAAGAAAATCTTGAATAATCATCAGTTATCACGAGGCAATATTGATCATTCCTAATGCTTTTGTGCTTGACAGGACCGAACAAATCCATGTGCAAACGTTCAAGAGGAACAGCCACCGTGTTGACTTTCTTTGTAGGGTGTCGTTTCTTCGTTTGTTTTCCTTTCTGGCACGAGACACAGACGTCTTGAAGATGGAAATTTTTAAGAGGAACACCATTCACCAATTCATTTGATACCAAATGATTCATTTTGCGTAAGTGAATGTGACCCATTCGTCTGTGCCAAGAGATTGTGTCTTTTTCAGTGGCTTTGGAAACGAAACAAGTTGCTTGTGCAGACGTTGTGATAGCTTGACTCATATCAAGGACATACAAATCATTTATCCTTGGAGCCGACAAGAGAATCCATTCTTTTGGAATTTTGAAGCCGGGTTTCAGCACATAACATCCATTTGCATCAAAGTGTACTGAGAACTGCTTATCACAAATTTGAGAAACACTAAGAAGATTGTGATCAAGTTGTTGTACAAAGTTGATCTTATCAAAGCTAACAACCCCGTTGGAAATCATTCCTTCACCCGTAATATATCCGCCTTTATCTCCAGCAAAAGCAACATAACCTCCTCTAATAGATTTGACGTCGTAGAGAAGCTTCATGTCGCCTGTCATGTGCCTGGATGCCCCACTATCAACAATCCAATGACTACTGATAGTTCCTCCTGGAACACCCTGCACATGAACTCACATAATTAGTTGGAGATGGGGACCCAAGCCATTGTGGTCTTGGGTCTTCCATTTTCATCAATAACAATAACCTCTATTCTTTGATGATTTGAAAATTGTGATGGTCCCCCTGATTCTTTAACCGTTTTTGGTTTCCAGGTCTGTTTTGTTATACCAGTGTTATTCTTTAAAATTTTAACTTCATGGTTGTCAGAAGTTTTTGAATTTTCTGGTTTGACAGAAACAGATGGTTTGTTAACCGCATCATTTTTAATTGCTTTTTCAATTTTCTTGACCTGTTGGCGTTTCTGTTTCTTTTCCCTTTCTTTTACAAGGCGGGGATCTTGTTTTGATGAAACAGATCGCTTGCGGTCAATGTGGTCACGGGGAACATCAACTATGCCTTTTTGTTTATGAAGATACGGGCAATTTCGAACGATATGCCCGATTGTACCACATTCAAAACATGATCTTCGTTCAACAAACCCCGAAGTATCATGTGATCGTCTTGTCGATGATGAACTTTGTGAACCCGAGGTACTAGGTTTTGAACTACTTGGTTCATTCCTTTTCATCACTGTTGCCTTTTTGACAAAATCTAAATTAGATTGATTTTCAAACGTTGCAATTTTGTCCGTTCCCTTTGATTTCACAAAGTTCACATTCTTCTTTTTCTTCTGATTCGGCTTTCTTTGACTTTGAGTCGGTGTTTTACCTTTTGGTTTGGCATGATTTTGCTGTTTTTGCACTGTTGGTAATTTCTGATTGCCATATTGTTTTCGAACTTCGGCCTTTGGGATAGGAGGGCACTGTGTTACTGTAACACGCGATCCTGTCTTTCCTAAAAACTTACTTGTTGAATTTTCAAAGACTTTACTGATTAACGATTGATTAACATTCTTAATAGGAAAATCTTTGTCTGAATAAATTTTATCATCACCAACAAGAGTGTACAGCAAATCCACACTCTCCGACTCTTTTTCAGACGAGGACTCGATTGCAACAGTCTTAGCGGGTTTTGCAGGAGGATCACACAGAATATGATTCTCAAGAGGTATGTCCTCTTCGTTTATCACCGCATCAGACTTTGCTGAATCAGTATCATCAGACTCATCATCAGAAGAATCAGCATCCTCAATCACAACTGGAGGATCCTGATTCTGTTCAGCAGTCACAAATGTATCTGCTGACACATCTGAATCTGACGATACTTCTTTCTTGTATCCGAGTCCTGCTGCAAATTCATTAACATCTAGAGGAACAGATGGTTCAAAGAAAGTTCTATTTTCCTCATCAGGCATGGCATCATAATTGTTTCTCACGGGTGGTGGACATTTCTTGTATCCAATGCATGTGACATCCCGTTTCTCTTTCTGTACATCAATGATGTGATCCAACACATAGCTAGAGCTCAAATAACTGTCTAGCTTAAGTTGGATCGCCTCACTTTCAGTTTTCACACAAGCCATTTCCTTTTGCATTACTTCCAGACGAGTTATATACAAATTAATGTCAGTCTGTTTTCTGGAAACCATTTTAGTTAACTCGGTTTTATCTTTCTTTAATTTGTCAATTACCGATTTAAACTCCTTTTCATGGTTTTCATAAAACATATTGGCTTCAGTGCACTTTGAAAGATCAACGGTCAATTTCTGATTGTGAATGAATGTCACATCATATTTCTCTTGCAAAGCCTCATGTTTGCTTTGCAATTCACACCACCTATCATTCACAGAAACATGTTTGTCTTGCAAGTCAAACAAACTAGCTTGTAAAGCATCATGTTTGCCTTGCAACTCAGACATGTTTGCCTCTAAATCAACACATTTAACACGCAAACTATCACAGTTATCACAGCTAACAGAAGTGGGTTCATCGACACATACCTGACTTGATGAACTGTCGACATTCGCCATAAAGGCTGAATGGAGAGAAGACAAAGAATAAGCAGCTTGATCCACCAAAATAGATCTTCTTTGAATTCCTGCTGCAGCTTCTTCCAATAGCTCATCAATATTTGCATCGACTGACGCACTTGATGTGTCATCTTCCTGGTCATTTCCCGAACCCGAGGACTCTTCATCTGAACTTCCACTGTAACCTGAGCTGTTTTCATCTTCAGAAGACTCATCACCATTGGTGGAAGATTCTCCACCACTGGCGTGTTTAAAATCCTTGACAATTTCAGCAAAACAAGCTGTTCCATCTGGAGCATTGTTTCCCAACTGAATAGACCAATCACAACCTTCATCTACTTGAACCACAAGTGCCTGGTTGGCATTTGATGGTCCTGCTTGAGTCTGGTTGTTGACAGGCACCAATGTGCGAACATTGTTCCTATTCTGGTTCTGCTGGTTGCCTTGACCTCTGAAGGGATTCTGGTTTCCATGCTGAGATGGTCTTGTACATTCCCTTTTAAAATGACCCCGTTCACCACAATTGAAACATTTAACGGCCTGCTTATCAAACCCATACTTGGTGTCTTTCTTACTTTCCAAGCTGGTTCTACCTGTTCTTTCCATGAAATCCTTTGCTCGCCTAACAGCACTGGCAAAGGCCCACTTGATGTCCATCATCTCCATCTCCTCTTTATCAATCTGCTGATAGTCTTCTTGTGTCAGATTAATGTTACCAATCTGACCTTCCACTAATCCACAGTATGCGCTCACCAAAGTGTTTAGCAGCTCCATGTGTTCCTTTGCTACTTCCACACTGACTTTAGAAAAGCTTGAGGTGTCGAGCCGTACTGTATTTGGCTTTGATTGCTGACCAGCAGATGATGTGCTTCCATAACAAGCTTGCTGTTGAGGAGGAAGTGGATTCCCATACATGTCTGTTGGTACGGTAGACTGAGGAGGAAGTGGATTCCCATACATGTCTGTTGTTCCGGGAGATCGAACAGGTAATGGATTTCCGAACATATCAGTCGGTCTGAGAGGTCGTTGGCTTTGCTGTTGTGGTGCTGATTGAGGGACTGGTTCCAGCAGATTTCCATACATGTCTGTCTTTGGAGGAACTGGAACTTGGATAGTATTGCCATACATGTCAGTGCTAGTCACAAACGCTGTTTGAATTGGAGCATGCGAAGAAGGTTTCGTAGAAGTGCTAGAAGTTCCAAAATACATTTCAGGATTTTGTGGCACTGGAACTCTTTTTGCCTTGAGAGTTTCTTCCTGATTCTTGTTTTCCAGGATTTGAACAAAGTCGTTGAAGCTTGTTGTAGCTAAAGTACCATTGTACTTCATGATTTCCAGGAAAGTATTCCACTGAGGTGGCAACGCATCTGCAAACCTTTTCACAATCTCTGCAGGAGTTGTAACAACCCCAAAATTTGTCAATTCAGTCAACAAATGATTAAATCGACTTGTCAAATCACCTAACGACTCATTCTCCATACAAGTAAAACCATCAAACTCTTTCTTCAGCAGTTCTTTTCTCAATTGACGTGTCGCTTCATTTCCTACGCCCCTTGTCTTCAACGCGTCCCACAATCTCTTTGTTGTCTTGTAACTGACAAATTGATGATAGATATCTTTACTTAATGCCTGCGTAAGAATGGCATATGCCTTCTTTTCCAAATCATATACCTTCTTCTGATCTTCCGTAAGATCTGCAAATGTAGCAGCAGATGATGCAGCAACCTCTATTGTTTGATCGAAATCTGTAATGAACCGCAACCACAATTCTGTATTTTGACCAAGAACGTATGTATGAAATCTATCAATCCATCCTGGATATTCATATAAGTGCATCAACTTTGGAGGCCGATTCAAACTTCCAGTTTCGCTCTCGCTTAAGAGAATGCTTTGAACACTTGGAATTTGATTTGATACAAATGCCCATTGACTGGTAGAAATTGCATTAGCTTGAGAAGATACCGGTGCGGAAGATGACGGAGTACCAAAATACATATCTGTATTTACCAGAGTATTCCACCTTGGATTCATTTTTGATCAAGAATAATAATATTACACCAGCCGAAGGATCTGTTCGAAGGATATGAGATCGAAAGACAAGCAAAAACACAAACTTGTTAAACAACAACAGACTAAGGATCGAAAGATCAACACCTGTTCGAAGGATCAACAGTGTTCGAAAGATCACTGTTGAGTTTCGAGCAATGATTTTCGAAAGACTCTCCAATCGAAGGATCCTTGTCTTTCGAAAAAGAACTGTAGACCGAAAGATGTATGCTTCGAAATGATTCCTTGGTTCGAAGGATGATTATCTATCGAACCTCCACTGATCGAAAGATGATCTTTCGACTTCGAAGGATATCTTTCGAACTGCTCTGACACAGTTGACAAAGAGTGACAGGTTGGTGAAAAAGGTGATGGGTTGGTGAGATCTTTCAGCAGAAAGTATGGTCAGACCATGATTTTTACCAAAACCAAGATTTTGAACAATAAAATAAAAAACTTATCCAGAAAAACAGTCACCGTAGTAGCCGGAATATTGGCCGGAAATTGCCAAACACCTCAAAAACAAGTTTTTAAGTTACCCAACCCGTCATGCAACACACCCGGTTAGTCTAGAACACGTTTTAACGTAAAGATAAGCGAGAAAATCAGTAAAAACGGCTGCAAAAACCAAGTGAGTTTTGTCCAAACACTCCAAAAGCTTGTAAAAACTCGGTTTTTAACAAGGAAAAGAGCCACGGCTCTGATACCACTTGTAGGTCCCTCGGAGGTTGAGGTTTAACCTATTCCTTGTTATGTCTAACACACTAGCGAGTGCGGAATCCAAGCTAGTATGCAAACCGAGATAGAACAAGCACAAAGATAAACACACAAGACTCAACGATTAACACCACTTGTATTAATGCGTATGAAAGGTCCGGTTACAAAGCAATGTTTACAAATCAATCTTGCAAACTCTCTCAGTGTGTGTGTTCTCTCTGAATGTGTCTAACTTTCGAACTCTATCCTTGTCTACTAAAGTGAACACACAACATGGGTATATATACCCGAACACAGCATGTCTGGTCGAAGGATCAGACAGACTGATCGATAGATCATCTGTCGACCAGGAACAGCTCGAAGGATCCAAGTGTACCACGAAGGATGACATCCTTCGTGGTCCATCTATCGAATGCTTATCTTTCGAGCTCATCGAAGGATCTAAGCTATCCTTCGATGACACATCCTTCGACCCTAACATCTTTCAACCATTGTCTAACTGTTTGGCCAAGTCAAACCGGAGGATGGTTGACTTGGTCAAACTTACATCAATCCTACATCAAAGACATCGTTTTGTATCAAGACGAAATACAGACAAAGTACAGACACAAGTGCACCAACAAACTCCCCCTTGGCTGTAGCTTTGTCTCGATCTTAGCTTTGTCTCGATCTTCGTTCTTGTAGGTCCTTCGTGTCTTCAAGTCTTTGACGTCTTTTCAAGTTCTTCAATGTCGGAGGATCTTTAAAGTCTTCACGTCTTGAAAGCAGAAAGTGTACCAACAAACTCTCCGTTTCATGTAGGAAGTGTGTTGACAAACTCCCCCTTAACATAAGCTCCCCCTTGAGTTATGCTCGTGAAATACTTGTTCTTTATGAAGTGAGATCCTTGTGGTGTTGATGATGGTCAGCGGCAACTCGATCATCTTCATCATTTGAGTGCCTTCACGTCATGTCTTCATTCCGAAGCTTGTCATCGACCATGTTCTCCTTGCCTTTAGAATCTGCACATGCAAGAAATCTAAACGCGTAATGAGAACAACTGCTTGGAATATAGTAAACATAAACAAACGACGGAAAGTGAAACCCGAGACGGCATTCCAACAACTACCTCGCTAATTAGGGGTATAATACCTGACTATAATAACACTTCTATAAAAATTGAGATTGAGAATTGAATTGTGAACGACGGAAAGTGAAACCCGATGGCCTTCTTATATAGGGCCTAATTCTGGTCTCCACGCGGCCCGCGTAAAGAACAGACAAGGGTTACGCGGCCCGCGTCAACCCTGGTCAACTCTATAGCTTATCCCGGTCATGATCTAGACCCGCCACGATGTCGACACGTGTCGGCTCAGGGTGTCTCCGCGTTTTGATGATATCTAGCGGCCTGCGTAAGAGTTAAGGTGAGCTTACGCGGCCCGCCTTAACTTATAATTTCACCGGACTAAGTTTCAGCCTTGATACCGCCCGCGTAAGATTGGGGTGGATCCTACGCTGCCCGCCTCAACTCAACATTTCTTGTTTTTAATTTATTTTATAAATTATAATGTATTTCGGGCTCGGTTTTTACGTACGGGGCGTAATTAAAGACATATTGAGACATTCTAAAGTATAATAGGGTGTCGTGAAATTAATCGAGGGTGTTGCTTTTACCGAGGGTTGTTACATCCTCCCCACCTTATTTTAGAGCTCATCCTCGAGATCTACTGGAATTAGTATGGATATTTTCTTTGCATTTCAGATTTAAGCTCCCATGTGTACTCAGGTCCTCTCTTGGAGTCCCACTTCACTTTGACTAGAACTAGTCCCTTGTGCTTGAGATTCTTGACTTTCCTGTCTTCAATCTGTAGAGGTCTTTCTACATACTTAAGTTGTTCATTCACTTCTATATCTTTAAGAGGTAATATTAGTGATTCATCAGCTAAACACTTTTTGAGATTAGATACTTGAAACACATCATGTAGTCCTGCCATTTCCTCTGGCAGTTGTAGCTGATAGGCTACATGTCCTATTCTTCTAATAATCTGAAAAGGTCCAATATACCTGGGACTTAACTTTCCTCGTTTAATGAATCTTACCATTCCTTTCCAAGGAGAGACTTTCAATAATACTTTATCCCCTATTTGAAATTCTAATGGCTTGCGTCGGTTATCAGTATAGCTCTTTTATTGATCACGTGCTGTTTTCAGTCGTTCCTTGACTTGAATAATCTTGTCGGTTGTTTCTTGCACTATCTCAGGTCCAGATAGTTGCTGTTCCCCAATTTCTGCCCAACAGACTGGGGTGCGGCACTTTCGTCCATAAAGTACTTCGAATGCTGCAGCATTGATACTTGTGTGATAACTATTATTATAAGAAAATTCTATTAAAGGTAAGTGTTCGTCCCAATAACCTCCAAAATCAATTACACAAGCTCTAAGCATGTCCTCCATTGTCTGAATTGTTCTTTCGCTTTGTCCGTCCGTTTGAGGATGATAAGCTGTGCTTAGTTTTAACTTGGTTCCCATTGCCTTTTGGAAACTTGACAAAAAATGAGAGGTAAATCGACTATCTCTATCAGAAACAATTGATAAAGGAATGCCATGTAAAGAAACAATTTCATTTGCATACAATTTAGCTAATTGTTCCATACTAAAAGTTTCTTTCATTGGTAGGAAATGAGCTGACTTGGTTAGCATATCTATAATCACCTAGATTGTATCATTTCCTTTCTTAGTTTTGGGTAATTTAGTAACAAAATCCATTGTTATTAATTCCCATTTCCACACTGGCATTTCTAATTGCTGTAACAAACCTGAGGGTTTCTTGTGTTCAGCTTTAACTTGTGAACAAGTTAAACATTTAGAAACATAGACTGCTATGTCCTTTTTCATTCCTATCCACCAGAAATTTTTCCTTAAATCCTGGTACATTTTATCACTTCCTGGATGCATTGTATATTTAGAATTATGGGCTTCTTCTAATATACGATGACGTAGGTTTCCTAATTTAGGTATCCACATTCTCTTTTCATGAAATCTCCAAATTCCATATGTTCCTTGTTCTAAATCTTTTAGCATACCTTTCAATTTTTCAGTATCTTCCTTGATTACTGATTCTTGTGCTTCTCTTATTTGATCATTTAAATCTACTTTTAGATTTAATTTAAGAGAACGTACCCTTCTTGGTTTTTCGTGATACTTTCGGCTTAATGCATCTGCCACTACATTTGTTTTTCCTTCATGATACTGGATATCACAATCGAAATCACTAAGCAATTCCATCCAACATCTTTGTCTCATATTCAACTCTTTTTGTTGGAAAACATATCTTAAACTCTTGTGATCAGTGAATATGGTAAACTTACTACCATAAAGGTAATGTCTCCAAATCTTAAGAGCAAAAATTATAGCTCCTAGTTCTAGATCATGGGTTGAATAATTCTCTTCATGATTCTTAAGTTGTCTGGATGCATAAGCTATAACCTTTTGACGTTGCATTAATACACATCCATAACCTAACTTAGAAGCATCACAATAGACTACAAAATCTTTAGTTCCTTCTGGTAATGCTAGTATGGGTGTATTGGTTAATCTTTGCTTAAGAATTCTAAATGCTTCTTCTTGTTTTACTCCCCATTCAAACTTAACAGATTTACAGGTTAGCTTAGTTAAAGGAATGGCAATTCTAGAGAAATCTTTAATAAATCTTCTATAATAACCAGCCAATCCTAAGAAACTTCTAACCTCGGTTGGTGACTCAGGGGTTTTCCATTTAGTAATCGCCTCGATCTTTGTTGGATCTACATGAATTCCTTCATGATTAACTAGGTGACCGAGAAATTGTACTTGTTCTATCCAAAATTCGCACTTAGAAAACTTAGCATAAAGCTTTTCCTTTCTTAATAGACTTAAAAGTGCGTGCACATGCTTTGCATGATCCTCTTTACTTTTAGAGTAAATTAGAATATCATCTATGAATACAATTATGAATTTATCCAAATATGGCTTACATATTCGGTTCATCATGTCCATAAATGCAGCTTGGGCATCGGTTAAACCAAATGGCATGACAGTAAATTCATAATGACCATACCTTGTTCTAAATGCGGTTTTAGGAATGTCCTCTTCCTGTACCTTTAATTGATGATATCATGACCTTAAATCGATTTTAGAGAAAAATCAAGCTCTTTGCAGTTGATCAAACAGATCATCGATTCTGGGTAATGGGTACCGATTCTTAATCGTGACTTTGTTTAATTCACGGTAATCAATGCATATACGCATTGATCCATCCTTCTTTTTAACAAACAATATTGGTGCTCCCCATGGTGATGAGCTTGGCTGTATGAATCCTTTTTCCAGCAATTCATCTAATTGTTTCTTTAGTTCCTGCATTTCGGCGGGTGCCAAACGATAAGGTGCTCTGGCAATTGGTGCTGTTCCTGGTATTAGATGAATTCTGAATTCAACTTCTCTGTCTGGAGGTAGTCCTGGTAATTCTTCTGGAAAGACATCTGAAAACTGAGACACTACTGGAATGTCTTTTAATTCCTTTCATTTAGTGTTAGTGATTATGGAAATCAAATACACTATAGAACCTTTTCTTATATCACTTGCAGTTTTCATCACAGAGATGAATTTTGTGGATCTAGATGGCTTATTTCCTTTAATTGTGATCGTTTTACCTTTTGGTGAATTTACTTGAATTGACTTTTGATCAGATAAAATATTGGCTTTATTGGCTATTAACCAATCCATTCCTAAAACAACATTAAATCCTGCCAGATTCATGGGATATAGGTTTGCTATAAATTTCTGATTTAAAATTTCTATGCTTGCTCCCTGCAAGATTTCAGAAATCCTAACAGTTTCCCCATTAGCTGTCTCTACTAAACATTTTTGTGGTAGTTTAGTTAATGACTGATTTAGAATTTTGCAAAATGATGTATTAATAAAACTTTGGTTTGCACCAGAGTCAAATAATACTTTAGCAAAGATATCATTAAGTAAAAACGTACCAGCTATGACATCTGGAATCACTTTGGCTTCATCTGCAGTCAGAACAAATGCTCTAGCATTTTTAGTATTCTTGTTGTTTTGAGCTGGAGCTAATTTTGGACAGTTTGGCCTGATATGACTTTTTTCTCCACAGTTGTAGCATAATCCATTACTGGATTTCTTCCTGCAATTTTCTTCCTTGTGTCCTGGCATCTTGCAATAATTGCAAAGAGTGGAGCATTTTCCCGAATGCTTTTTCTTGCAGACCTTGCAATATGGTGGAGAGGTAGAACCTATATTCCTACGACTGAAATTCCCAGAACGGAATTCTTGAGTAAGCCTTTGGGTTAGGTTCCTCCTCTGATCTTCTTCTCTAGTACGGACTAATTCATCAGTCAAGGTATTAGCTAGTTCTACCGCTTCTTCTATGGTTTGAGGACTAGCTGCCTTGACTACATGTCTAATCTCTCCAATTAATCCCCATATATAACGGGAGATTAACACTGGTTCTGGTGAAGCAAGAGTTGGCACTATTCGAGCATATTCAAAGAATAACTTAGTGTACCCTTTACTATCCACTCCATTCATCCTAAGATTTAGGAATTTGTTTGATATTTGTTCCTTTTCATTAGGAGGACATAATTTCCTTTCTACCATATTCCTAAATTCTTCCCAATCCATACTATAAACCCTATCACTTCCTCTAGACTGAAGGATAGTGTTCCACCATTCTAAGGCTGAATTCTTGAATAGATTGGAAGCAAACATGATTATGTCTTCTTCCGCACATTTACTTATTTTCAGAACAGCCTCAGTCTTTTCTATCTAGCGTAGGGCTGCAATAGGTTCTTCGTTGCCCGAGAATTCTATTGGTTTACAGGACCAGAATTCTTTGTAAGAACAACCATGAGGCATGGTTCTTCTTCTTTTGGGAATGGGCATTTGAAGTACAGGGCCATTGTTCACACTATGTTCTGGTTCAATTGGTCGCTCACTACTTTGTTTACTTTTATTATTCGCTTCTTGAACCGTTTGAATAATAAATGGCATTGCATCTATAATTCCTTGCGCCACTATGTGTTGAACGACACTATCATCCATTGGGTTCCTATTGTTATTGTTGCTTGGATTTTCATTAACCACGTTAATGTTACTCTGGGTATCGTTATTCAGATTATCTTGATTTCCTTCGTCGGCCATCTGAATTTTAAACATTTACCCCGTATTAATATCACAAGATAGTAAGTAATATAGTTAATCACATGACATGCAATCTAGCCAAAAACGTCGATCATTGCGACTTGAACTCTATTTCCATATACTATGCGTCAACTACACACTAGTACTGAAATAAGATTACAATACCAACAGAAATAAAAATAGTAATATGCATCCGTACACACATATTTTATTTTATTTTATTTTATTATATTATTACTACTATTACCGTCTTCTCCATTCTCACATTCACTGATATGGATTCATCTAGAAATCCATATTGCGTTCATCGTATTTCCATATGAGACGCTCTCCCACCTGACGCATTCTCTCACTGCTTTCTAAAATTTCCTCCCCGAAAGTCGTAAGTTCTTGGACGTTTTCTGCACTCATTGGGGGTGCAGGTTCTAGGACTGGGTCCGGAATCTGGGGTGCGGGTTCCTGATATGGAGGTGTATGAGTTCGGAGATGGTAAGGTTCTTCTAAAATTTCCCTAATATATTCTTCGTGGTAGTAGGGATCTAAAGGGTCCATACCTGGGTAGGCTCCTATGTTCTGTATGGGTGGATCTTCATGGATAGGGCAACGTTGCACAAAGTCCCTATTATCGTCCCACCAGGGGTCGTAATTTGGGTCTAGGGGGTTTGGCGCAGGTACCCTAGGGATTTCCTCTGGGTTAAAGTCATGCATCTCCACTTGGTTGTCAGGGTTTTCTACCTCCATTGGGTGAGTGGGAATTATAGGTAAGGGTTGTGGGGCTACTAGTTGTTCTAGACTTGGGTCAGCAGCAGTTGTAGCTAGGATATGGAAATTGGCTAGGCTTCTATTAAGCATATCTTGTGTATGGGCATCTGTCTTTCGCTTAGCAGTCGCTAACACTCTTTGTTGTTGCAACTTTCGCATTCTCTTCCTACGAGCAAAAGCTTCCTTACTGAACCATCCTCGTTTCTTATGAGGGAATGGCTCTTCAGACTGAGCTTTAAAGGCAAATATCCCTTCTTCCTGATCAGCAACATACCTAGAGAGGGCAGGCTGTGAAGAGGTACCTTCACTCCTAGGTGATTCAGACAACTGAGGATTCATGTCTGAGGGTCCTTGATCACTCATACTGTAAACTAACAGATAGTCAAATAACACATAACAAATAATTACAGTCATGCACATATTTCTGTAATTTATTTCCTAACACAAAATTTAGAATTTAAGTGTCAGTATAACACTTCTTTGGCTCAGACCAGTGGCTAGGCTCTGATACCACCTTCTGTCGTAACCCCCGATCCCTGATTCCGGGAACGGGCGGACGCGAGCTCAGAGTTCGGTGGTATCAGTTGTGTGTTAATTTGGCAGCGGATTTACATCAGGACCGTAGTTAGGAAATGTTTATCAGAGTAAAACCACCATATTTAATATTAATAAACACATGGGCAAAACCCTAGTTTCTTTATTACAATACATTTATAGGGACAAACCCTATTTTATTGAATTTAAAACATCGTTTATTAGGTAACTTTTATAGCCACATTTTTCCCAAGCCTTCAGTGCTCTCTAGCTGGCTTTTTTTTTACTAATTGGCTGTCACATTTTGTTACCTGAAACATGTTTTAAAAACATTTGTCAGCGGGATATACTGGTGAGTGAATCCCAGTTTAATCAAGAAACATTTTATCAATTTAAAACAGTATTGAGAGCGATCACATTGTTTATTTCTATACAATTACTCCATCTAGTACTGTCAATCCACTGACTTGTGGGTCATATTACACATTGGCTAACTCATTGTCCAATGGTAACGTATTGTCATCCCCGACTTACTACTCATAGTGTAGTACATTTTGTATACAAAATCCCAACATACCGGAAGTAATTGAAGAATTACAAAGACTCAATCACTGCTAAATTGCATTGTAAAATAGTTAAGGTTTTGTAAAAACTGTTAACAAAAAGGAGATTACCCACATTGCTATCTTAGACTTCGAGTAAGGGTTTCTTGGATATAATCTATAATTTATACAAATGTACATTGATTAGTATCATAACCCTTTGAAAATATTAATGATACCCTCCCCGAGACGGCATTCCAACAACTACGTCGGGTAGAACCACGACAGTTGTTACGGAACCCTAAATCAACCGGGCAGCTTAACTATTACGAAATTGGGGTTATAATACTTACAACGGAGCAGAAGCTCGCTAATTAGGGGTATAATACCTGACTATAATAACACTTCTATAGAAATTGAGATTGAGAATTGAATTGTGAACGACGGAAAGTGAAACCTGATGGCCTTCTTATATAGGGCCTAATTCTGGTCTCCACGTGGCCCGCGTAAAGAACAGATAAGGGTTACGCGGCCAGCGTCAACCCTGGTCAACTCTATAGCTTATCCCGGTCATGATCTAGACCCGCCACGATGTCGACACGTGTCGGCTCAGGGTGTCTCCGCGTTTTGATGATCTCTAGAGGCTCGCGTAAGAGTTAAGGTGAGCTTACGCGGCCCGCCTTAACTTATAATTTCACCAGACTAAGTTTCAGCCTTGATACCGCCCGCGTAAGGTTGGGGTGGGATCCTACGCGGCCCGCCTCAACTCAATATTTCTTGTTTTTAATTTATTTTATAAATTATAATGTATTTCGGGCTTGGTTTTTACGTACGAGGCGTAATTAAAGACATATTGAAACATTCTAAAGTATAATAGGGTGTCGTGAAATTAATCGAGGGTGTTGCTTTTACCGAGGGTTGTTACAGAAACTACCAAGCATGGACGAAAGACGAGGAGTACGCGTTGGTAAGTGCGTAGCTAGATATATCGGAGGCCCCCGATGTTCGTAAGTGCTTTAAAAAGTTATTTTTTTTACATAATTCGGCCCTTGTATTTTTTTTTTGTAAAATATAACATTATAATTTTTTATTTCTTTGTAGCAAATTATCAAACATTACCGGTTTTTTGGCAAAGAATTCGTGAAACGTTTTTTAAAGCAATGGGGAAAGATGAATATCGAGATAAAGATTTTATTTCAAGCAAATGGACCGATATCAACTTTAAATGTCATCAGTTTCAAGAGCTCTTACATTGCACTCGGGACAACTGGGGAAGCAGCCAAAACGATGGTGATATTATAACAAGAGCGTCGAAAGAATACAATGCTACGAAAGGCAGTTTCACGTATTTGAGATGTTGGGAGCTTTTACGAGGAAGTCCGAAATGGTCAAACCTACCGACGATAACGTCTAGCGGTAGACGTAAATCAAAGCGGTCCAAAACATGATAGTTAATTGACCCGGATACACCCAGCTCAGATGCTCGTAACGTCGATTTAAATATTACTTTAGACGCCAACGAGGATTTGGAGTTGGAACGACCACCGGGTAGAAGAAGTGTAAAAATAAGGGAAAAAAAGGCGGAGTCCTCTTCATCTAATCTCGATTATTGAAGCAAGATTTTGAAGAGATGAATCGAAGCCTTCAGGACATTCGAGGTAATAGGCGTTTACAAACTATGGAGGAAAAAAACGCCAAAAACAAAAAGTTTGTCGCGATACAAGAATCGAGAAAAATGGAGAAAGATGTCGAATTTTTGTCTAAACCCATCTACCATCTCACCGGCGACGCGTTGATACTAGCACAAATGCGTCGGCAATAAATTCTTCAAAAATACGGACTCTAGCTTAATAGTTTTTTATTTATTTGTTTCGGTTTTTTATTTTTTTATTTTTTTAGGATTTTAATTTTTTTTTCTTATTTTGGGTTTTTATTTTTTAAGAATGTAATATTTTAATTTAATGAATTTTATTAGTTTTAATTAAAAAAATGGGGCATTATTGGACATTATCACCACTATGCCCCTTTGTGAAAAACGCCCATTTGCTGACTAGGATGACACGTGGCGGAAAATGCCCATGGGTGGGCATTATTCACCGTTATCACTACGCATGGTCTAAAAACTGTAAGAACGAATTTAAAAAGTGTTATGTGACATCTAACAAATTATAGATAAATGGAAAAATAATAACCTATATTTCGTATAATTATGCTAGATTCCGTATCAGTTATATTGAATTCTCTATAATAATAACCTAAAGGATCAGTTCTATTTTTGTATCATGGTTTTGTTTTGGAAAATTGGATTTTAATATTCCAATATTCGGTCCCAACTTTAAAAATAACCACTGGCAGTCCTAATTTTTAACATATTGGCCTCCAATATGTTAAATGACTCACAGAAACCTAACGCTGTTAGTCTCCGGTCGCCGAAAAAAACGTTTTTTTTGGCCGGAAAACTCAACAATTTTGTCCCGAACCTCTTTGTAACCTTATTATGGACCTTTGGGAACCTTTTTCTAGTGAAAGCCCCGATTATTAAAGTTGTCGGAAAACTCCTTTTTCGCCGGAAAACTTCCTTTTCACCGGAAAACTCAAGTTTTTAGTCGTAAAACTCAACATTTTCGTCTCAAACCTCTTTGTAACCTTAGATCGGACCCATAGAAACCTTTTTCTTGACAAAAACGGTTTTCCGGCAACTAGAGACTAGCTAACGGCGTTAGGGTTTTGTTAGTTAGGGTCCATTGGTGGCCAATATGTTAATAGTTGGAACTGCCAGTTGTTATTTTTGAAGTTGGGACTATTGGTGGCCAACGGCGAATAGTTGAGATTATTAAAATCTGTTGGTGCACTTGTGTCTGTACTTTGTCTGTATTTTGTCTTGTTACTGAACGATGTCTTTGTTAGTCTGTAAGTTTGACCAAGTCAACCATCCTCCGGTTTGACTTGGCCAAACAGTCAACATTATGTTTGTAAGCTACTGGGTCGAAGGATGTGTCACGAAGGATTGCTTATCCTTCGATGATGATAAGCTCGAAAGATGACCTTCGAGAGATGGACCACGAAAGATCACATCTTTCGTGGTACATGCTGATCCTTCGAGCTGTTCCTGGTCGATAGATGATCCTTCGATCATGCTATCTGATCCTTCGACCAGACCTGCTGTGTTTGGGTATAAATACCCGCGTGTTGTGTTCATTTCGAAAGATGACAGTTAGCAGAGAACACACGCACACTTAGAGAGTTTACAGGACTGATTTGTAAACATTGAGCTGTAACCGGACCTTTCATACGTTTAATACAAGTGGTGTTAATCGTTGAGTCTTGTGTGTTGATTATTTGCGTGTTCTATCTCGGTTTGCTATCTCGGTTGGATTCCGCACAACCGGGTTGGTTTGTACACAAGGATTAGGCGACTAGATCCTCCCCTAGCCGGACCTACAAGTGGTATCAGAGCCTTGGCTCTTCTCCTTGTTAAAACCGAGAGTTTTCGGACTGTTTTCGGGTTTAAAAGTTTCACTATTTTCTGGAAAATCTTGTTGTTTCTGCTTGGTGTTTTGTTAAAAAGCTTATTATTCTTCATGTTTACATGTTAGTTGTTGGTTTTTGTTAAACATTTTAGCAAATTTGTGTGTTTGAAGAGTTTCGGTTCACCGAAATTCGTGTTTTTCTGAGTAGTGTTCTTGGTATATTCATAGTGTTCTTGATAAAAATACTCTTTGATCTTAAAATTTTTAAATTTCTAAGTGTTTGTGTGTTGGGAAGAGTAAACTGATTAAAATATTGGACATTACTTGATTGGTGAAACCTGCATGTTCAGAAGATATGGTCTGAACATACTTTCTGCCGAAAGTTCTCACCAACCCGTCAACTTTTTCACCAACTTGTCACCGTTTGTCAACTGTGTCAGAACCGTTCGAAAGATATCCTTCGAACTCGAAAGACCATCTTTCGATCAGTGGAGGTTCGATAGATCATCATCCTTCGAACCAAGGAATCTTTTCGAAACATTCATCTTTCGGTCTACTGTTCATTTTCGAAAGACTAGGATCCTTCGACTGGGGAGTCTTTCGAAGTCATCTTTCGTGTGTATCTTTCGGTCTACAGTACTTCTTCGAAAGATAAGGATCCTTCGTTTGGAGAATCTTTCGAAAAACATTGTTCGAAATTCAACAGAGATCTTTCGAACCCTGTTGATCCTTCGAACAGGTGTTGATCTTTCGATCATTAGTCTGTTTGTGTTTAACAGTTTGTGGTTTTCAAAGTGTCTTTCGACAGGTATCTTTCGGCTGATAAAAAATGAATCCAAGATGGGGTACTATGGTAAATACGGATATGTATTTTGGTGCTCCGTCATCTTCCGCATCAGTATCTTCTCAAGCTAATGCCATGTCTACCGGTCAATGGGCATTTGTATCAAATCAAACTCCAAGTATTCAAAGCATTCTCTTAAGTGAGAGTGAAACGGGAAGTTTAAATCGGCCTCCCAAGTTGATGCATTTATATGAATATCCAGGATGGATTGATAGATTTCATACATATGTTCTTGGTCAGAATACAGAGTTGTGGTTGCGGTTTATTACAGATTTTGATCAAACAATAGAGGTTGCTGCATCATCTGCTGCTACATTTGCAGACCTCACAGAAGATCAAAAGAAGATCTATGACTTGGAAAAGAAGGCGTATGCCATTCTTACTCAAGCATTGAGTAAAGACATCTATCATCAGTTTGTCAGATACAAGACAACTAAGAGGTTGTGGGACGCGTTGAAGACAAGGGGCGTAGGAAATGAAGCAACACGCCAATTGAGAAAAGAACTGCTGAAGAAAGAGTTTGATGGCTTTATCTGTATGGAGAATGAGTCTTTAGGAGACTTGACGAGTAGATTTAATCATCTACTGACTGAATTGTCAAACTTTGAGGTTGTTGTAACTCCAGCAGAGATTGTAAAGAAGTTTGCAGATGCATTGCCACCTCAGTGGAATACATTCTTAGAAATCATGAAGTATAATGGCACGTTAGCTACAACCAGTTTCAATGACTTTGTTCAAATTCTGGAGAACAAGAATCAGGAAGAAACTCTGAAGGCGAAGAGAGTTGCTGTGCCACAAAATCCAGAGATGTATTATGGAACTTCAAGCACTTCTGCAAAACCTGCTTCACACGCTCCAATTCAAACAGCGTTTGTGTCTACCACAGACATGTTTGGAAATACTATCCAAGTTCCAGTCAAGCCTGCACGAACAGATATGTATGGGAATCCGCTTGATCCAGTTCCTCAACCAGCACCACAACAGCAAAACCAACAAATGCAACAAATTATCAGAGCAACCGACATGTATGGGAATCCACTTCCTCCTCCTCCTCCTGTTCAATCTGCCGTACCAACAGACATGTACGGGAATCCACTTCATCCTCCACAGCAGCAAGCTTGTTATGGAAGTACATCATCTGCTAGTCAGCAATCTAAGCCAAATACAGTACGGCTCGACACTTCAAGCTTCTCAAAAGTTAGTGTGGAAGTAGCTAAGGAACACATGGAGCTGCTAAACACTTTGGTGAGCGCATACTGTGGTTTAGTAGAAGGTCAGATTGGCAACATTAATCTGACTCAAGAAGACTATCAGCAGATAGACAAGGAAGAGATGGAGATGATGGATATTAAGTGGGCCTTTGCCAGTGCTGTTAGGCGAGCAAAGGATTTCATGGAAAGAACGGGCCGAACCAGCTTGGAAAGCAAGAAGGACACCAAGTATGGGTTCGATAAACAAGCTGTTAAATGCTTCAACTGTGGTGAGCGCGGGCATTTCAAGCGTGAATGTACAAGGCCATCTCAACATGGGAACCAGAATCCCTTCAGAGGTCAAGGCAACCAGCAGAACCAGAACAGGAGCAATGTTCGCACATTGGTGCCTGTCAACAATCAGACTCAGGCAGGACCATCAAATGCCAATCAGGCACTAGTGGTTCAGGTAGACGAAGGTTGTGATTGGTCAATCCAGTTGGGAAACGATGCACCAGATGGAACCGCTTGTTTTGCTGAAGTGGTTAATGATCTTAAACACGCCAGTGGTGGAGAATCTTCCACCAATGGTGATGTATCTTCTGAGGATGAAGACTCTTCCGGTTATAGTGGAAGCTCGGATGAAGAATCCTCAACTTCAGGCAATGATCAAGTGGATGACACAACAAGTGCGTCAGTCGATGCTGCTGATTTTGATGAGCTTTTGGAGGAAGCTCCAGCAGGAATTCAAAGAAGATCTATTTTGGTGGATCAAGCTGCTTATTCTTCGTCTTCTCTCCATTCAGCCTTTATGGCGAATGTCGACAGTTCATCAAGTCAGGTATGTGTCGATGAACCCACTTCTGTTAGCTGTCATAACTGTGATAGTTTGCATGTTAGATGTGCTGAGTTGGAAGCAAACATGTCTGAGTTGCAAGGCAAACACGATGCTTTACAAGCTAGTTTGTTTGAATTGCAAGACAAACATGTTTCTGTGAATGATAGGTGGTGTGAATTGCAAAGCGAACACGAGGCTTTGCAAGAGAAATATGATGTGACATTTATTCATAATCAGAAATTGACAGTTGATATTTCAAAGTGCACTGAAGCCAATATGTTTTATGAAAACCATGAAAAGAATTATAAATCAATGATTGAAACATTGAAGAAAGATAAAACAGAGCTGACTAAAATGGTTTCCAGAAAACAAACTGACATTAATTTGTATATATCTCGTCTTGAGGTGATGCAAAAGGAAATGGCTTGTGTTAAAACCGAAAGTGAGGCGATCCGACTTAAGTTAGACAGTTATTTGAGTTCTAGCTATGTGTTGGATCACATCATTGATGTGCAGAAAGAGAAAAAGGATGTCACATGCATAGGTTATAAGCAATGTCCACCACCTGTCAGACACAATTATGATGCCATGCCTGATGAGGAATACAGGACTCACTTTGAACCATCTGTTCCTCTAGATATTACTGAGTTTGCTGCAGGACTTGGATACAAGAAAGAAGTATCGTCAGATTCAGATGTGTCAGCAGATACCTTTGTAACTGCTGAACCGAATCAGGATCCTCCAGTTGTGATTGAGGATACTGATTCTTCTGATGATGAGTCTGATGATACCGATTCAGCAAAGTCTGATGCGGTGATAAAGGATGAGGACATACCTCTTGAGAATCACATCCTGTGTGATCCTCCAGCAAAACCCGCTAAGACTATTGCGACTGAGTCCTCGTCTGAGAAAGAGTCGGAGAGTGTGGATTTGCTGTACACTCTTGTTGGTGATGATAAAATCTATTCAGACAAAGATTTTCCTATTAAAAATGTTAATCAATCTTTAATCAGTAAAGTCTTTGAAAATTCTACAAGTAAGTTCTTGGGAAAGACAGGACCACATGTTACAGTCACACAGTGTCCTCCTATCCCAAAGGCTGAAGTTAGAAAACAGTTTGGGAACAAGAAATTACCAACAGTGCCAAAACAGCAAAACCATACAAAAACAAATGGTAAGGCACCGACTCAAAATCAAAAGAAACCGAATCAGAAGAAGAAGAAGAATGTGAACTTTGTGAAGTCGAAGGGAACGGACAAAATTGAAAAGTTTGCAAATCAATCTAATTTAGATTTTGTCCAAAAAGCAACTGTGATGAAAAGGAATGAACCAAGTTGTTCAAAACCTAGTACCTCGGGATCACAAAGTTCATCATCGGCAAGACGACCACATGATACTTCGGGGTTTGTTGAACGAAGGTCATGTTTTGAATGTGGAACAATCGGGCATATTGTTCGAAATTGCCCGTATCTTCATAAACAAAAAGGCATAGTTGATGATCCCCGTGGCCCAACTGACCGCAAGCGATCTGTTTCTGTAAAACAAGATCCCCGACTCATAAGAGAAAGGGAAAAGAAACAGAAACGCCAACAGGTCAAGAAACTTGAAAAAGAAATTAAAACCGATGTGGTTCACAAACCATCTGTTTCAGTTAAACCAGAAAATTCAAAGTTTTCAAAAACTTCAAACAATCAAACTGGTAACACTCAACAGACCTGGAAACCAAAAAGGGTTACTGAATCAGGGGGACCATCACAATTTCCGAATCATCAAAAAGTGGAAGTTATTGTTGTTGATAAAAATGGAAGACCCAAGACCACAATGGCTTGGGTCCCCATCTCCAACTAATCGATTGAGTTTATGTGCAGGGTGTTCCAGGAG
Organism: Helianthus tuberosus; assembly: GCA_030545235.1. Classification (NCBI taxonomy): domain Eukaryota; kingdom Viridiplantae; phylum Streptophyta; class Magnoliopsida; order Asterales; family Asteraceae; genus Helianthus; species Helianthus tuberosus. The sequence goes on along the minus strand of JARYGA010051626.1, from coordinate 27,492 downwards.
GAACTATCAGTAGTCATTGGATTGTTGATAGTGGGGCATCCAGGCACATGACAGGCGACATGAAGCTTCTCTACGACGTCAAATCTATTAGAGGAGGTTATGTTGCTTTTGCTGGAGATAAGGGCGGATATATAACGGGTGAAGGAATGATTTCCAACGGGGTTGTTAGCTTTGACAAGATCAACTTTGTGCAACAACTTGATCACAATCTTCTTAGTGTTTCTCAAATTTGTGACAAGCAGTTCTCAGTACACTTTGATGCTAATGGATGTTATGTGCTGAAACCCGGCTTCAAAATTCCAAAAGAATGGATTCTCTTGTCGGCTCCAAGGATAAATGATCTGTATGTCCTTGATATGAGCCAAGCTATCACAACGTCTGCACAAGCAACATGTTTCGTTTCCAAAGCCACAGAAAAGGACACAATCTCTTGGCACAGACGAATGGGTCACATTCACTTACGCAAAATGAATCATTTGGTATCAAATGAATTGGTGAATGGTGTTCCTCTCAAAAATTTCCATCTTCAAGACGTCTGTGTTTCGTGCCAAAAAGGTAAACAAACGAAGAAGCGACACCCGACAAAGAAAGTCAACACGGTGGCTGTTCCTCTTGAACGTTTGCACATGGATTTGTTCGGTCCTGTCAAGCACAAAAGCATTAGGAATGATCAATATTGCCTCGTGATTACTGATGATTATTCAAGATTTTCTTGGGTGGCGTTCATGGCACACAAGAGTGAAACCTTCGGTATTATCAAAAACTTGATCATTCAGATTGAGAATCTTTACAACTTGAAGGTTAGGCGGATACGTAGCGACAATGGTACTGAATTCAAAAATCATGCCATGGCGGAGTTCTGCACTTCAAAAGGTATTCTTCACGAATTTAGTGCAGCTTATACTCCTCAGCAAAATGGCGTCGCTGAACGTAAAAACCGCACATTGATCGAGACTGCTAGGACTATGTTGGTAGAGTCGCAGCTACCCATTCCATTCTGGACTGAAGCTGTGTCCTCTGCATGCTATACGTTGAATCGAGTCCTTACAGTCAAAAGGCACAACAAGACCTGCTTTGAGCTTATCAACAAACGGAAACCAGACTTGTCCTATCTTGAACCGTTTGGAGCTCCTTGCACAATAATCGATCCTAATGGAAAGTTTGGGGCAAGAGCAATTGAGGGATACTTTCTTGGGTATTCCACCCCGAACTTAAGAGTCTGGAATCTAGAGACTAAAAGGGTCGAGGAATGGTCTGAAGTCAGAGTACAAAGGCACACTTTACCAGTCAGAAATCCTGGTCAGCCTTGGATGTTTGAGTACGATGACTTTTTCAATTCGATCAATGTTGAAGCCGTTGAAGAAAGTGCTGCGGCAAGGATGTTTTTCGAGAGCGACAATGCAACAGATTCACCGTTGGTTCGTCCCATTATAGTCAATCAAGAACCATCTTCGGTGAACAATAATGCTCTCGACAATGAGGATTTTCAAGATGCTTCCGAATTGAACGAATCTTCAGAGGATGATGAATTTCTAGATGCAGATCAAGTAGCTCCAACAGCAGTTCATGGTACTTCAGAGGGTACTCCTCCAGTGGATGTCCCTCGAACAGCTGAAACTTCTGCATCATCCTCTTCGTCAATTCCGGGCCTTGAATTGATTGTTGATCTCAATCTCAACAATCTGGGTACAAATATTCCAGTTCAAAATAATCCAGAAACAAGGATTCATAATACCCATCCTCAACAAAACATCATCGGGAATGTACAAAGTGGCGTGCAAACAAGAAACATGTTGCGAAACAACAACAATGCAGGCTTGTATGCAACTATCCGAGAATCTGGTCAACAGAATGATTGGTCTTTCGCGTGTTATGTCTCACAGGAAGAGCCAAGAACTTGGAAAGATGCTTTGAAAGATAGCTCATGGGTTGAAGCGATGCAGGAAGAACTGCAACAATTCCAGAAGCTTGGTGTCTGGAAACTCGTAGAGAAACCTGCTGGATACAAGAAGATTGGTACCCGTTGGGTGTTTAAATGCAAAAAGGATGACCGTGGGATCGTTATCCGGAACAAAGCAAGGCTAGTCGTTCAAGGTTTTCGTCAGATTGAAGGGATCGACTACAACGAAGTGTATGCACCTGTTGCACGTCTAGAAGCCATTCGGATCTTTCTGGCCTATGCCTCATTCAAAGGTTTCAAGGTATACCAGATGGACGTGAAGAGTGCTTTCTTACATGGTGTGGTGGAATAAGAGGTGTACGTCGAACAGCCTCCTGGTTTTGAAGATCCTATCCATCCCGATCGGGTTTGGTTGCTCAACAAAGCTCTCTATGGTCTTCATCAAGCACCGCGAGCTTGGTACGCAACCTTATCTAATTATCTGCTGGAGAATGGATTTTGAAGAGGTCTTATCGATTGTACTCTCTTCATCAAAGAACAAGATGGAGATCTTCTACTGGTACAGGTATACGTTGATGATATTATATTTGGTTCTACTAATGATGTTTTGTGTAGGGATTTCGAGCGTGTTATGCAGGATAAATTCGAGATGAGTGCTATGGGGGAAATGACCTTCTTTTTGGGCCTACAAGTACAACAAACAGAGTCTGGGATATTCATCCATCAGACTAAATATGTTGGTGACATCTTGAGCCGGTTCCAGATGTCTGATGCAACGCCCATCGGTACCCCATTGCCACAAAATCACGGAATTACTCCAGACTTGAAGGGTCAAGATGTTAGCCCCTCTTACTACCGCGCGATGATCGGATCTCTTATGTACCTCACAGCATCAAGACCAGATATAATGTACCCAACGTGCCTACTTGCCAGATATCAAGTCAACCCGAAGGCCTCACATCTTGCAGCTGTAAAAAGGATTTTTCGTTATTTGAAGGGTTACCCTGACACCGGTCTGTGGTACCCTAGGGATAATAACTTTGACTTGATCGCATTCAGTGATTCTGATTTTGGCGGATGCAAAATCGAAGGCAAATCCACAACGGCTGGATGTCAGTTTTTGGGAAATCGCCTAGTCACATGGCAGTGCAAGAAGCAGACGTGCGTCGCTACGTCAACATGCGAAGCTGAATACATTGCTGCCTCGAGTTGTTGCTCCCAAGTCCTGTGGATACAACAGCAAATGCGTGACTACGGTTTTGAATTCCTAACTACTCCTATTTACGTTGATAATTCTGCTGCCTTACAGATCACTAAAAATCCTGTGCAGCATTCAAAGACTAAGCACATCGAAATCAAATATCACTTCATACGTGATTGCTTTGAGAAAAGGCTAATCGATGTTGCTTATGTCCACACCGATGACCAACGTGCCGACCTTTTTACCAAAGCATTTGACAAATCTAGATTTGACTATCTTTTATTGGTAAACGGCATTAAGGTCAAGCAAGAGTAAAACCAACATCGGAAAATCATTTTTGTAAATACCTTTGTGTTTTAAATTTGTCTTAGTTTATTGATTTTAGGGGGAGTAAATCAAAATTTAAAAATCCAAAAACATTGAAAAAGTTCAAAAACACAAAAACAATAGAAAATCAAAAATGAGTTTCCTGGCGAGCAAAAGAGAAAATGATAGTACATCAGTGGTCTGTCTAAACCTCTTTAAACCTAAAATGAAAAACGATAAGCAGCTCTATATAAGATGTATCGGTAGGCTCACAATCATTTTAAAGTGTGCAGGGTGATATAAACTTAAATCGACTGAAGACTGGGTGGGAACCATTCATTGGCATATGGTCTTAGTACCGAAATTTCGTTTGAGAGATTGCCGAGGTTCTGAGATATTCGGTCTTTATGCTGCTTATCATCTGGGTATCATGGTTGTATCTTTTACCGAAAAATAACGAGGACGCAAGTCTAGATCTTCCATGATACCATACATACGTGTACATACTGCATACGACCTCAATAAGTGATCAACAATCACATGTCCAAACAAATAAGTGATAAAATATCACAAATTCTTTCCGGGTGTCAAGTTCGTCTCTCTGCTGTATGAAAGTACTGACCTGTTCACGGACTTGCTCCTGTGCCCTCATGCATCGAAAATCAAGTTCCTCATCAATAAGTGATTCTATCACATAGGGCTTGGTTTTCAAATCAAAATAAGTGAGAATCTCACATCATATACGGTCAAACAGATGATAATCGGTATACTCACCGGTAAGATGAACCCTCGTGCATACCTTGATACGGGAATGTGTCGTGATGTGGATGAACACCGGTCGGTAAGTATAAATCATACCTTAACGTATCCCCTCGCCATGATTACATCTGATAAGTTGAGCTTATGTGGACAACAATACCGATAATTGTTATAGGATGCTTATCTTAATGTTAATTAACTGAACAACAAGAGCGTTTTGGCATGACCGTACACTGATATGATTCTCTTACCCTCGAAACTCGCAAAAAGAATGTCTTTGTATATATTTATTTACTGCTTTCAGTCTTTACATTTGAAATATTCAAAAATACCAAAAAGATTTTAGGTGTGTTTTAATTTAAACTTTATAAAAATCAAAAAGATTTTATTCCTGCTTTATTTTGATTAACCGATGTTGGATCTCAAGTCTTCGTTACCTGAAACCTGAACGAAAACCGAAACGACTAAATCTTCATAAACGGTCGAAATTTGCAAAGTGTTGAAAGTTAAAATTGAAATTGACAAATTTTTTAAACTTTCAAACTGTCGGACGGTGTTTGTTTAAACAATGGTCACATGTGTGTCGTTTGTTTTTGCTTATGATATTCCAAGCGGTTGTTCTCATTACGCGTTTAGATTTCTTGCATGTGCAGATTCTAAAGGCTAGGAGAACATGGTCAATGACAAGCTTCGGAATGAAGACACGACGTGAAGGCACTCAAAAGACAAAGATGATCGAGTTGCCGCTGACCATCATCAACACCACAAGGATCTCACTTCATAAAGATAAAGACTTTCACGAGCATAACTCAAGGGGGAGCTTATGTTAAGGGGGAGTTTGTCAACACACTTCCTACGTGATACGGGGAGTTTGTTTATACACTTTCTGCTTTCAAGACGTGAAGACTTTAAAGATCCTCCGACATTGAAGACGTGAAGAGACGACAAAGACTTGAAGACACGAGAGACCTACAAGAATGAAGATCAAGACAAAACTATCTCGAAGATCGAGACAAAGCTACAGCCAAGGGGGAGTTTGTTGGTGCACTTGTGTCTGTACTTTGTCTGTATTTTGTCTTGTTACTGAACGATGTCTTTGTTAGTCTGTAAGTTTGACCAAGTCAACCATCCTCCGGTTTGACTTGGCCAAACAGTCAACATTATGTTTGTAAGCTACTGGGTCGAAGGATGTGTCGCGAAGGATTGCTTATCCTTCGATGATGATAAGCTCGAAAGATGACCTTCGAGAGATGGACCACGAAAGATCACATCTTTCGTGGTACATGCTGATCCTTCGAGCTGTTCCTGGTCGATAGATGATCCTTCGATCATGCTATCTGATCCTTCGACCAGACCTGCTGTGTTTGGGTATAAATACCCGCGTGTTGTGTTCATTTCGAAAGATGACAGTTAGCAGAGAACACACGCACACTTAGAGAGTTTACAGGACTGATTTGTAAACATTGAGCTGTAACCGGACCTTTCATACGTTTAATACAAGTGGTGTTAATCGTTGAGTCTTGTGTGTTGATTATTTGCGTGTTCTATCTCGGTTTGCTATCTCGGTTGGATTCCGCACAACCGGGTTGGTTTGTACACAAGGATTAGGCGACTAGATCCTCCCCTAGCCGGACCTACAAAATCCAATAGTCCTTTTGTTTTTAATGTGCTGATATAATTCCCCACAATGAAAAGTGTTAATATAATTTACATATGTGCTAAAATCAATGATCTTGTTTAATGTACATGTGTTAATATTATTCAAAAGTGCTACTTTATGTACGTGCTAGGATCTATTCTCACGGTTTATAGGATAAATATAGTTTACATGGTAACCATCCCCATCTATAGCAAGCTCACCTGCATAACAAATCAATACTATGCAAATTTATATCACATTTTAGTAGTTCATAATTGTAAAACCACACCGCTTAATAGAACATAGAATTATCTAAACCGATTAACCTGCTATGGCTGATACAACACACAATTATATAGATACAAACGATGAATAAATGATGAAGATAAGCTCATCAAAATGAAATTTGTGACTAAAGAAAAAGATGTGCCTGATACGAAGAGATTGGTTGAAGGTTCAGCCGTTCATTTGGTTTTGGTTGATTGGCAATATAAATAGTGTAGAACAGTTATTAGGGGCCACCGGGACCGGTGGGCACCAACATTGTCACCGTCTTACAAGTGAACTCACTGTAATCACGTGACAAACCTTAATAACCCTAAAGCGAACAAAAATCATTGATGCGTTTCGTTTCTTGCTGAAATTCTGTAAATAGAGAGAACGATTACGCCCTAAATGGATGGAAACGACGCAAAAGAGGGATGCATCTTACGAGCAACAAGTGATGGTTGTGGTTTCTTGCCGAAAATCGATGGAAAAGTTACGAGTCAGCCTTAGGGTTGGGACTTTAAATCACAATGGACTAGTTTCTTTTATGTGTTGTTAATAAATCAAAATTAATTCTCCGATCAATAGGAAACGATATTTAGTAAGGTTGTTCACGAGCTGAACCAGGCCATGTCACACCCCAACCCGTAGCGGAATATTTGTCGGAGTGAGATGATTGTCCATAGCTCATGACAACTATTATAAGTTTGAATATTTAGCATCCAAATTAATTGTCGCACATAACATAAAATATCCAAAAATAATTCATGCTATATCCAAAAGTTATAAGTTATGAACGAAATCCATTAAATTAACTAAGACAGATCCTATGTGTCTTCGACCTTCAATCTACTCATACTTGTGTACTTGTGTCATGCGTAAAATAATTTGGTTCAACAATAAGTTGATGAATATATAGATCTTAGTTTTAGAGAGTAAATGTTAAAGTTTATTCATTTATAAAATAGTAACATGCAACTTTAAGTATTTATGTGATATCCATAATCACAACAAATCAAATAATACCACAATTTCCAACAATTCACCACAACCACATATGATCACAAAATATGACATAATGAAACAATGATAACGAAACAATATGAGATTCATGCCCTAAAGGGCAGATCAAAATGGTGGCGATGCCAAGTTCAACCCATAGCCATGACGAATCGGTATATGACACAAAGCGCATAACAATTAGGTACAAGCATATGAAACATAAGACACAAATAAACGTAACACATAACGATACTTTGATTTGGATGTTGATGTTAAGAAACATATGAAATAAAGGACATATGATACACCCCAAAAGGTTTAGGTGATAAAAAGGGAAAGAAAATATGTACTTACGAGTTGCGTTTGCTTCAACCTGTTTTAATCCGCATGAGTGATAAAAAGCGATATTCCAAAACAAAAGTCACCCTAACGAGATAAATAAAAAAAAACACTAAACAACTAAAACATCAAAAAAACCATATAAAATAAATAAATCCTATATTTAGGGCTTTTGTCTAATCAAAATTTATAAATAAAATTATCAACACAACTAATAAATTAATAAAGTTAATTGCCAAAATCGTCCATGAGGTTTGGGCACATTTCCCATTTTCGTCCAAAATGACACTTTTGTACCAAATTGCCCCCAACGTTTGTAACTTTTTGCCATTTTCATCCAAACCACTAACTTAGTTTATTTTTTATGTTAAGTTGATGATATTTGGATTAAACTGGCAAATATAAAACCACGGGGACGATTTTAGCAATTTACTCAAACCCTTTTTAATTTTTTTATTTAATTATTTTTGTTACATATATAATAAACAAGAATATACATGGAGTTTTTAGGGAAAAAAATTAATAGTTTTGTCACATAATTTTTATAAATTTTCAACCAAATCATTAACTCAGTTTATTTTTTCTGTTAAGATGAAGGATGTTTTAAATTTTATAAATTAAGACAAAAATTAATTTACAGCTTCTTTATATAAATCAGTTTTATAAAGAGAAAACGTCATTGGTGTGCAATACATAACAATCGATTACAACTTTTAGTATTTATGAGTGGTAGAGATAGAAAAAAATTGTAAAACGTTACATATTTTTTAAATGTGTTGAGCACCTAGGAAATGTGTTGGTAGAAATAAAATATTTATTTAATTAAGATTATGAGGGTAACTAACTAATACTTATTCTTAGTGGCTTGAGTAAAGAAACTTTTGATTCATCGCATTATAATTACAATTTGGTGGGTAATTTTAAGGTTTGGTAACGGTACGTTGTTTGATGGGGGGGGGGGGGTGGGGGGCACTGGCTTCTGTTTTTCCTTAAGAACGAATTTAAAAGATTAGAAGATGAATTACAAACTTGGTACATATGATAAGATTTTTTTATTTGACCTTTTTTAATAAGGTTACCAGCATTTTAATTTTCTAAAATTTAAATGTTTAAGTAGATTCTATTTTTATAAAACTAATCTATATAAAAAATTAGAAATTAATTTCTTTCTTAGTTTATAAAAATTATGTGACAAAGCTATTATTTTTTTATATAAAAATTGCATGTATATTCTTTTTTATTATATATGTATCAAAATTAATTAAATAAAATAAATTTAAAAGAGTTTGAGTAAATTGACAAAATCGTCCCTATGGTTTTCTATTTGCCAGTTTTATCCAAATATCCTCAACTTAATAGAAAAAATAAACTAAGTTAGTGGTTTGGACGAAAATGGCAAAAAGTTACAAACGTTGGGGGCAATTTGGTACAAAAGTGTCATTTTGGACGAAAATGACAAACCTGCCCAAACCTCAGGGACGATTTTGGCAATTAACTCAAATTAATATTTGCAAATAGATAAACTTGGTGACATACTGCCTTCGTCCCATTAAATGAGTCTTATTTTGAATTTTCAAAGTCTTTATTTATAAACTGTGACTTTAATTATATATTTTTTGTGTTATATAAAACTTGATGAAAATTAACCCGATAAAAACACTTGTAAAACACACTCAAATCATATAACCTTCATCAAGTATTATCTAACAAAAATAAAATTATTTAAGGTCAAAGTTTATAAATAAATACTTTGAAAATTCAAAATAGGGCACTTTTAATGGGAGGGATGGAGTACTAATAATTTAATATTTGAATAAAATACAATATAAGTTAATTAGCATGGTAATCAACCTTCAAGTATATCATATGTATTAAATCATACTCCTAACTACATGTAAATACTAATCAGTTTTTTTTATAATATATTATAATGCATATAAAAATATAAAATATTCTATATCCTACATTTATAAAGGGCATGTACAGTAACTTACCTTTTATTTTTTTTTTTGTCTTTTGTCTTTTTTTGTTTTGCTTTTGTCTTTTTTTTTCAACTTTTTTATTTTTTTTTTGTCTTTTTTTTGTACCTTTCAATTTTTAGTGTTAACAATTACAACCTGTTAACTTTCTAAAAACTTTGTAATTGAGTTTTACGTGTTTATTTTTATGTATATGTTGGTATAAATTCAAATTAATTGACGTTTAGACGTAAATTTTTCTCAGAAACGAGTTATGTCAAATATAATATGTTTTTATTCTTATTATTATATACGTTTTTCAGTTGGTCTACGTTTTAACGCAATTTTTTTTTGAAAATGAGTCAGGTTAAATATAATACAATTTCTTAATTATTTTTATGTATGTTTTCAGTTGTTCTACGTGACGTAAATTTTGTTTAGAAACGAGTTGGGTCAAATATAATACATTTTCATTAGACGGTATAAATTCGAGTCACTTTACGTTCCGACACCGCTGCAATGCGTCGTAAATGTTTTCTTATGTGCTTATTTTTATGCACGTGTTAGCATAAATTCAAGTTGGTCTACGTTTTGACGTAAATTATAATTAGCAAGTTGTGTGAATACTGTTTTCATTCTATTTGTTTTTTGGTTTCTTTCTTGATTTTTTTGGACTTTATTATTTTTATTTTTTTTACTTTTCTTTATATTTAGTGTTTTAGTTTAAGGTTCATTTTTCATTAAAGTTATATTTAAGATAAAGTTTATATTTCCATCGACAATTAGTTTAAAATTTTATTTTTATTTTTATGGTTTTTAGTCGATAAGAACATGTTTTATATTCTTTCAAGCATATTTATTTCGGTTTCTATACGGAACCAACACCAAAACGCTGCTGCGTAGCGTGGTAATCTTACTAGTTAAAAGTAAAATAATCCGAGCTAAGCTGATCTGAGTTACCAAGTGAGCCAAACTGAGCCAATCCGGTTCTTTACAAGCCTAGCCTCTAAGCTCATTTTCTAACCAAGCCAAGCCGGCTCGGCTAAGTTTCAAACCGAGCTATACCAAGCGAGCTTTTTTGGACAACCCTAAGTTTCAAACCGAGCCATATCAAAATCCAAGCGAGCTCCAAGCCGTAAGCTTTTTGGACAACCCTAATATTTAATCGCGACATGTTAACAAAAATCATATTTATGTCATCGTTTTTTTTGTTTTGTTACCATTTTATATCTTTTCTTTTCAGTTTTCGTATCATTTGGGTTTAATATATATGAAAAAGATATGTTTTTTTTTTCTATCCAAACGAAATTTCGTGGCTACACATGTTTCCATAAACATATAGCAAAGAAATTTAGTCTGATGAAAAACTTTTATCAACCAGCAAAGAAATTTAGTTTGGTGAAAAACTTTTAGCAACCTTGTTTGTCGCTATACGTTGATATTGCTGCGAAATAATTTTGTTGCTAAAGGGTTCGTCGCACAAAGCTTTCTTGTAGTGTTCACTGATATGGTGTTCCCCCCTCCAGCTCCACCACACATCATCACACACAAAAGTGATCCCATTTTAAATCCTACAAGTGCAAAATTATGTGATAGTTAGGTGTAAACAAATATTGTTTAAAAATGTTAACATAATCGACCATTAATGTCCCTATTTAGCCTTAATTAAGTAAAATTAATCCCATTATTATTGTCCCTAAATGACCTTAAATGATCATAATTAGATATATATTAATTGTCAAATTATTATTTTTTTGAATGTAATGGTTACTCTATTAATTGTTAAATTTATTTTGTGAGTGCAAATGTGATTGTTGGGTTAATTTCTATGGTTTAACATGTTTAATATGATATTTTTAATATATTTTTATTGATCTTTCAACTTCAATTCAAATGCACTATTTTTTTTAAATTACTATTTTGGGTCATATGATTTAGCGAGTTTAATCCTTTCAGGCTAAAAAAGGAAGTCATGACATATTAGACTCTGAAGTTGTATTTTGAAATGGTTTTGTCCCTTAACACATTAGGGTTGTTTATATAAATTACAATGTTCTTTTAATAGTAAAGAGACGATTTATGTAATTATTGAAGTCTTTATATTATTTTGTTATATTCAAGATTATAATTTGACTAAATACGTTTTAAATATACAATTATAACTATTGAAGTTTTTATATTGTTTTGTTATTTTCAAGATTATTAATTGACTAAATACATTTTAAATATACAAATTTTTTTTTTATAAATGTTTTTTTAAATTAATTTGTTTTTTTAAAACCGTCCATCTTTCTTAAAATCATTCTTTTTTAAAGTATTATTTAAAAAAACCATTTATAAAAGACAAATTTGTATACTTAAAATGGACGGTTTTAAAAAAGGTTTATAAAAAACAAATTTCTCTACTTAAAATGTATGTTATTAAATAATAATTGTGAAAATAACGAAATAATATAAAAACTTAAATAATTAAATAAATAGTTTCCTTAATGTTCATAGAACTTTGTAATTTACATATACAGTCTCAAATGTTTAAAAAATCAAAATACCCTTACGGGACCAAAGTAACAAGTTATTAGTAGAGGACAAAACTATTACAAAATGCAACATAGATTCCAATATGTTAAAAGATTCAGTTTTAAGCTAAAACTAGTAATATTGCCCGCGCGCGTTGCGGCGCGGGTACATCGCACGTTTCGAATATCGTAAACATCGAATGAATTAGTTCAAATGTTATGTGTTGCGTGAACCACACAAAAACGTGTGTTTCGACGTATCCGATTAAACTTAATGTAACCTACATAAGCTTTGCGATTGGATCAAAACGTAAAGTAAAGTAAAATAAATCGAATGTATACCGTACAATTATAACGTATTATAGGTGACTCGACTCATACATAGAAAACATAGCGGGTATAGAGGAAAAACATATACGTGTAACAAAAAGATATTAATTAGAGCTTTTAAAAAAAGAAAAAACCACAATTAAATTTCACTCGATTAAGAACAAAATTTAGGAAGCAATTAACAATCATAAAATAAGTATAAAAACATATTATATTTTACGTGACTTGTTTTCCAAAAAAATTACGCCGAAATGTAGAATAACTCGAATTTAGACCGACAGGAACGTAAAAATACGCACGTAAAATTAATTTTTTAACGGAAAGGTATTATATTTAACCCCACTCGATTTTTATTAAATATGTTTACGTCGAAACGATGTACGTTAAAATAGTTTCTTTAACGTAAAGGAACGATACGTAATATAGTTTAAACAAAGTAGTTTAACATAAAAATTTATAATGAAATTCAAAAAGAAAAAAAAAATTATTTGCAAACAACATGAATCGAACATAGATCCTTCCAACACTCAACCAAAGCAGACAAACAACTATTATAAATGTAAACTATATTACTTAGTCTATTATAAAGGCCCTAACTATCTGCACACCCAGTTTGCCTATCTGCACACTTAGGGTTTACCTACGCAGCGTATTGACCTATACTCAGCGTATATAAACCATGGATCTCAGTGCCTAATAACCAATCATTGCACAGAAAACAAGGTTTATATACGCTGCGTATAGCTCTCTACGCAGCGTATATAAACCATTAGACTTTTTTGGGTCATTTTGGTAGGTTTGAGGGATCATTTTTTTCACAAAGTTTATATACGCTGCGTATTGACCAATACTCAGCGTATATAAAGGTCTGAAAATGTCATTTATACCATTGTATTGAGGCTATACGAAGCCAAATACAAGGGTAGTTGTGTCATTTTTGTCTTATATGTTGGGTAGTGATCTATAAGGAGCGTATATAAAGCTCCATTTTTGTATTTTTTTTTGTGTATTCCTTTGTTTATTTATAAAAAAGGAAAATAACACCCGATACGATACTATACGATACGATATAACACCCTTATAGGCCTATAGGTGTGATTTAGGTCCCGTATTGACCTCGTATAAGCCTATAAGTGTGATATCGTATCGTATAGGTGTAGTATAGGTCACGTATTGACCTCGTATAAGACTATAAGTGCGATATCATATCGTATAGCATAGTATATGTCCCGTATTGACCTCGTATAAGACTATAAGTGTGATATCGTATCGTATAGCATAGTATATGTCCCGTATTGACCTCGTATAAGCCTATAAGTGTGATATCGTATCGTATAGGCATAGTATATATCCCGTATTGACCTCGTATAAGCCTATAAGTGTGATATCGTATCGTATAGCGTAGTATATGTCTCGTATAGGCCTATAAGTGTGATATCGTATCGTATAGGTGTAGTATAGGTCACATATTGACCTCGTATAAGCCTATAAGTGTGATATCGTATCGTATAGCATAGTATATGTCCCGTATTAACCTCGTATAAGCCTATAAGTGTGATATCGTATCGTATAGCGTAGTATATGTCCCGTATAGGCCTATAAGTGTGATATCGTATCGTATAGATGTAGTATAGGTCACGTATTGACCCCGTATAAGCCTATAAGTGTGATATCGTATCGTGTTGCATCGTATCGTATCGTATAATGTAGTAGCGTATCGTGTTGCATCGTATCATATAATATATTTGTATTATTTACCAACAATATTGTTTTTTATAAATAATTTTCTTTTTTAATTTTTATAATTCATAATAGTTGTATTATTTTTAATTTTTATAATTTATATTTGTATTATTTACCAATAATATTGTTTTTTTATAAATATTTTTTCTTTTTTTTATAAATAAACAAAGGAATACACAAAAAAAAAAATACAAAAATGGAGCTTTATATACGCTCCTTATAGATCAATACGCAGCATATAAGACAAAAATGACACAACTACCCTTGTATTTGGCTTCGTATAGCCTCAATACAAGGGTATAAATGACATTTTCAGACCTTTATATACACTACGTATAGGTCTATACTCAGCGTATATAAAGGGTGGTAAAATTATTTTTAACCCCAAACCTGTGGTAAAATTATCTTTTTAACCCTTATAGTGTATATACGCTGCGTATTGACCAATACATACTCAGCGTATATAAAGGTCTGAACATGTCATTTATACCCTTGTATTGAGGCTATACGAAGCCAAATACAAGGGTAGTTGTGTCATTTTTGTCTTATATGCTGCGTAGTGGTCTATAAGGAGCGTATATAAACCTCCATTTTTGTATTTTTTTTTGTGTATTCCTTTGTTTATTTATAAAAAAAAGGAAAATAACACCCGATACGATACTATACGATACGATACGATATAACACCCGTATAGGCCTATAGGTGTGATTTAGGTCCCGTATTGACCTCGTATAAGCCTATAAGTGTGATATCGTATCGTATAGGTGTAGTATAGGTCACGTATTGACCTCGTATAAGACTATAAGTGTGATATCATATCGTATAGCATAGCATAGTATATGTCCCGTATTGACCTCGTATAAGACTATAAGTGTGATATCGTATCGTATAACATAGTATATGTCCCGTATTGACCTCGTATAAGCCTATAAGTGTGATATCGTATCGTATAGGCATAGTATATGTCCCGTATTGACCTCGTATAAGCCTATAAGTGTGATATCGTATCGTATAGCGTAGTATATGTCTCGTATAGGCCTATAAGTGTGATATCGTATCGTATAGATGTAGTATAGGTCACGTATTGACCCCGTATAAGCCTATAAGTGTGATATCGTATCGTGTTGCATCGTATCGTATAGTGTAGTAGCGTATCGTGTTGCATCGTATCGTATAATATATTTGTATTATTTACCAACAATATTGTTTTTTATAAATAATTTTCTTTTTTAATTTTTATAATTCATAATAGTTGTATTATTTTTAATTTTTATAATTTATATTTGTATTATTTACCAATAATATTGTTTTTTATAAATAATTTTCTTTTTTAATTTTTATAATTCATAATAGTTGTATTATTTTTAATTTTTATAATTTATATTTGTATTATTTACCAATATTATTGTTTTTTTATAAATATTTTTTCTTTTTTTTATAAATAAACAAAGGAATACACAAAAAAAATACAAAAATGGAGCTTTATATACGCTCCTTATAGATCAATACGCAGCATATAAGACAAAAATGACACAACTACCCTTGTATTTGGCTTCGTATATCCTCAATACAAGGGTATAAATGACATTTTCAGACCTTTATATACGCTGAGTATAGGTCAATACGCAGCGTATATAAACTTTGTGAAAAAATGATCCCACAAACCTACCAAAATGACCCAAAAAAGTCTAATGGTTTATATACGCTGCGTATTGACCTATACGCAGCGTATATAAACCTTGTTTTCTGTGCAATGATTGGTTATTAGGCACTGAGATCCATGGTTTATATACGCTGAGTATAGGTCAATACGCAGCGTATATGGTTAAACCAATACGCTGCGTATTGACCAATACGCTGCGTAGGTAAACCCTAATTTTGCTAGGGTTTGGTGTGCCAATAGGCACTTTAGTGTGCCAATAGGCACACCCATTATAAATGTAAACTATATTACTTAGTGGTGGGCAGTGGAAAAAAAAAGAAAAAAGAAAATTATTTGCAAACAACATGGATCGAACATAGGTTATTCCAACACTCAACCAAAGCACACAACCAACTATTATAGGAATACATTTGAGTGCGTAACAGAAATGTAAATTATATAACTTAGTAGTGGTCGGTGGCTTTCGCCACCGACTTTCTATTTAAGAGAGTATAAAATATGGGTATTTTGAAATATCACAAAATACGGAACATCTTGTATACTAAGTCGTATATAAATAGTTGTAATCCATATGAAAATTATTTTTTGTTATACGCCGCCTCAGAATTATGGAATTAGAAGTTCCCTGTCAAACATATGTTGCCATTATTAGTAATTAATGCAGATTTTTATTTTGTAAGATAATGTAGTGTTCGGTGCTTTCTATTTTAAGAAAATAGATTATAATAAATATATATATGTATAATCCAAGTTTTTTTTTTTTTTTAAATTTGAAAATATTCTTAATATAACCAGAAAACTTGTTAAGTTACATCAAAACAGAAGGTAGACGGGCAACAAGCTGCGCCGCCAACCCTTTCTGAATTGCAAACCCCAACCTCCCGAACACAAACCCCTGCCCCCTTGGGGTCGAACAATTGCTGTGGATAACCCGTTGAACCCTCGTCAAGAAGTTGATGGCTTCTGGCGCTAGGGAGCCAAAAGTATCAAAGGCAAAAGGGATAAAGACATGTTGGTTCTCTGCGCAAGCTTTAGCGTGCTTATCCACTTTCTTTGATTCTGCCTTTCTTGCTGCTAGTCCAGCTACAAACCCGTTTTCCCTTAAACCAACCAAAGGGGAAACCCCCGTGAGGTCTACACAAGCATGTTTCCCCCCAGCCCAGCCAAAGACGAGCAGGTCCGCTGGTCGAAGAGTAGATCTCCCTTCCATATGGTCCGTGAGGAAATTCACAGGGGCCTCTTTCTTAGCAGAAATCCCACCTCTTCTTAAGATGTCCCCCAAAACATCTCGCACCCAGTCATGCCGATATTTAAACCCAGGGAGCTCTTTACAGTGAACTGCGTGCTCCCCATATTTATCCATACAAGCTTTACGACATATCGGGCAGGTTTCATCTTCTGGGTACATAGGGATCATTAGCCGGTATTTGAGAATGGTTCTGTATTCTACTGCCGACATGCATTGTCCTAACCCCTCAATCGGGACAACGGTCAAAAATTCCTGAGCATGGGGACCCTTCAGACACTCAAACACCGCCTTCTGGCGGGGTGACAAATCAAAAGCTTCTCCCAGGCTTTGAGCGATTTTGCTAAAAAGTGCATTCGCCAAAGTTTTTTGTGGCTTCGAGGGGGCGGTGTCCTTGTTAGAGAAACCGCCAATATCCAAGTCTGGGAGAGAGACATTTAAGCGTTCGAGCGCTTGTTGATAGTCTGGGTCAAGCCCGACAACCCCACCGTTTCGAAGGATATGATCCTGTAGTTCCCAAGACTGAGCTCTAGACGCCACAAAGGCATAAGCCCCAACATCTCGGGCTGAGAAGAGGCCCAAACCACCTAGACGCATTGGCAAAGATGCTAGACGCCACTGGAGGTCACCAAAGAAGGGGCCGCCACCCACTACTATGTCTTCTATAGCCTTTCTAAGGCCATCATCGAACCGAGATACCGCATCCTCCATCAAATGGGGTTGACAAGTCCGCAGCCCAAAAAGCAACTTAGCAACACCCATGCACGACCTTAGCAGAAGGAGTTCACATTGGGGATCCCTCAGGCAGGGTAAGAGTTTCATAAGGTCAACCGCCCCCGAGGCCCGCCGCCCTGCCAACTCTCCAATAAAGCTAGGATCCCGACTAACAGCTCCACCAAGGAGCTTAACCCCCTTCTCTGGTCTACCGATCCCTCTCGGGAAAAGCCCGTCCTGAACTTTCTGGCCGTCACATGTCGGCCAATAAACCTCTGTTTTCTTAATATTGAGATAAAGCCCTAGAGATGGCCCCTCCTCGTTGATGATGTCTAAGGCCTTAGCAACCTCAGAGGCGTTGCCGATAATCGTCCCATCATCCAAGTACCAAGCATGAAACGGGAGTTTACAGCGGTTCTGAACTCGGAGAATAAGGGGGTGTAAGGCTAGGGCAAAGAGAAGGGGCCCCAAAGGGTCTCCTTGTTGAACTCCGGTAGTAGCCCCAATACACTCGTTACCAACATACAACCTAGCAGGCTGAGCGTAAAGAAATTGGACCCACCGATAGATTTAGATTGACGGGCAACGCTGATGAACCTCTTGGAGAAAGGCTGTGCGGTCGACCGTGTTAAAAGCATTGGAGAAATCCACAGTAAGCAAGGCTAAGGAACCATCTGCATGAAACGAGTTGAGAAACCTGTTTGCACTGTGAAGTACCGCCTGTGCCCCATTTGGCATCCCCACCCCAAACTGATAGTCACCTAAGTATTGGGTCATTTCTTTCCCGACCTTCTTCATCGCCACCTTGGAAACCAACCTTCGCCAAATACCCCCCACAGCAATAGGCCGAATTCCTTTATCAGGTTTCAATAAGGGGGTGAGGGGGGCCGAGGCAACAAACTCAGCAAGCACCATAGGGCAGGACCCCCCAAGCCATAAGTTAACAACTTCAGTAATGCTCGTAAGCAAACCTGAGGAAGTCACCGAGCCCTCGCCACCAATAGCATCTAACAGGTGTTGGGCCCGCATCCCGTCTCTACCGCATGATGTCCCTTTAGGAAATGCTATACATATGATAAGGCCAACCAAAGTCGGTGCAAACCCCACCGACTTTGGTTTTTAAGATAGTATAAAATGGCTAAACTCACTAAACCACATAGGCGATATGTTACTCATTTACAGACTTTAAAGTATGATGTGCAATTCTCTTCCTCCTTTCACCCTTTTCTTTATTTTATGTTTACTTTTCTCTATACCTTTGCCTTTGTATGACATTTTTATATATTAGATTTTTAAAAGATTTAAAATTACTAATACACCCCATTTTCCTTTTAATTCTGTTTTATTATAACTTCTATATATTTTACACAAACTTTTTAATTCTGTAATACACACATCGCTAGCTTCTGATAGGAATATGACTTGGCCATACAAAATAACATTCAAATCAAGATATGTGTTTTTTTTTTTCGATAGCATAATCATGACTTAATCATACAACATAACATTCACAAATGTCACATCTGGAGATAGCATAATCATGACTTAATCTTACAACATAACGTTCACAAATGTCACATCTGGAATTTTTGGCATACGGGTAGCCAAGGCAACTCATAAGAATTTTCCTTTTTTTTTTAATTTCACTGCATGGGGCCTTCAAGCTTTAACCATAATATACTTGTTTGACAGGTCGTATCAGAGATCGCTTGATGATGACTTGGTCCCATTGTATCAAATCGGGTGGTGGAGAAAACAGTAAGTCGATCAACTACGTTTACTTGGACCATTTACTTCTACAATGTGCTTCTTTTGTCCGACACTTAAATGGCTTAGACCCACATAATCCCGAGGAGCAAGCTCAGATGAAGAAGTTATACTTATTGTTTTTATACTCTGGTGTTCTAACCTCAATCTTGATAACTTCTGCAGCAGTGGACACCATAACAGTAAATCAAATCATCAAAGATGGAGAAACAATTGTTTCATCAGGTGAAAATTTCGAGTTGGGGTTCTTCAGCCTCGGCACTTCAAAGAATCGGTATGTTGGAATATGGTACAACAAGATATCTACTTGCACGGTGGTGTGGGTTGCTAACAAAGAAACTCCACTAGCCAATACATCTGGTGAGCTCAGAGTTAACCAAGGTGGATTGCAACTGTTTAATGGTAACAAGACGGTTATCTGGTCAACAAATTCATCTGGATCTGTTAATTTGGTGGCACAGTTACTGGATACCGGGAATCTTGTTTTACGTGATCAAGGGATTTCGATCTGGGAAAGTTTTGATCATCCTGGAGACACTATTCTCCCGGGAATGAGAATCGGTATAGACTTGGTGACAGGAAAAGAAAGACACTTGACATCATGGAAGAGCGAAGATGACCCGTCTGCAGGTCAGTTTGTTCTCCAGGTGGCTCCAAATGGGTATCCACAACTGTTTCAGACGCAATTGAATTCAACGTCAAGATTTGGGCCATGGAATGGTGTTACGTTTAATAGGATGCCTGATTTTGGCGAGAATTCAGTAGAGTTTGTATTTAACGAGACAGGCAGATACTTTGAATATAAATTTGTGAACAACTCAATTTTGTTCAGGATGCAATTGAAGCCAGATGGAACAATTGTAAACTGGAACTGGATCAATCGCACACAAAGTTGGGGAGTATTTTCATCTGCAACAATTGATAACTGTGCAGCTTATTCCATCTGCGGCCCCAATGGAGAGTGTAACATTAACAACGCCCCTGCTTGTAATTGCCTGGAAGGTTTTGAACCACGCCGCCCTGATCAATGGAGCATAACAGATTGGTCGAGTGGGTGTCACCGGATAGAACCGTTAATATGTGGGCATGGAAATAGTTTTCTGAATATTTCAGGTGTACAATTCCCTGACACAAATCACTCATGGTACAATCAGAGCATGACATTAGCCGAATGTGAAGCGGCCTGCAAGAGGAATTGCTCGTGTATGGCGTATGCTAATTCAGATATCAGAAATGGAGGAAGTGGGTGCTTGCTATGGTTTGATGATCTAATGGATATACGCGCAGAAGGTGCAGCCCAAGCACTATACATAAGAATGCATACCTCTGAGCTAACAAGTAAGGCTTGATTTATATGCAAAACTTCTTACAAAATGCTCATGATTTATCCAATTTTAAATAATAACAAGACGGTTGTGTTTATAACTATATATTCATTTGGTACAGCCCGGGTACACGATACTAACAACAAGAAACAAAGGATCATAATAGTCGTGTCAACTTCACTTTGTTTGATCCTCGTATGTCTGATACTAGCACTTTATTTTGCACGAAGAAAGAAGAAAAGATCTCACAAGACAGTATTAGGTGATCACTCATTCAATCCTTTTTTGGGAGGAGGGGTTAACACTAGAATTCAAGTAAAACACACTCACATTATCCAAACTTGTAGGTCCAGTGCCAGCACATGATGAGAACTATACCGATGAGACTCGTAAGGAAGATACAGGGTTGTCGTCTTATAGCCTGTCCATCATTGCTAAGTCTACTAACAACTTCTCTCCCGATAATAAGCTCGGTGAAGGGGGATTTGGTCCAGTTTACATGGTAATATTATTAAAATATATATCTGAGTTACATTAAAATTTAGGGAAGATTTACATTTAACATAATCAGAATCTTTAGGGCGTGTTGGAAGATGGACAAGAAATAGCTGTGAAACAACTGTCAGAAACTTCAACACAAGGGCTAGATGAGTTCAAGAATGAAGTTAAATTCATTGCCAGACTGCAGCATAGAAATCTTGTAAAGCTTCTTGGATACTGCATTCAGGGAAAGGAAAGAATGCTTATATATGAATACATGGCGAATAAAAGTCTTGATTCGTTTATTTTCAGTAAGACACACAAATTTTCACTAGCCATATATAGTGCAATCTATTGTTTTCCTACTAATTTAGCAACTAACATTTTGGCAGATGCATCTCAAAGTCCAACGCTTGATTGGCCTCATCGTTTTCGTATTATCCATGGGATTGCTCGAGGGCTTCTTTATTTGCATCATGAATCACGCCTAAGAATCGTACATAGGGATTTGAAAGCTAGCAATATTTTGTTGGATAAGGATTGGAACCCAAAGATATCAGACTTTGGTCTTGCAAGAAGGTTTAGTGGACATGAGACTGAAGCCAATACCAACAGAGTGGTTGGAACCTAGTAAGAATAAAAATTTCTCATTTGATTGCATTATTTTCATTTAAAATACTCACTCCAAACTTCTTTTAAGTGGTTATATTCCTCCGGAGTATGCACTACATGGGCATTTCTCAGTAAAATCAGATGTCTATAGCTTTGGAGTTTTGATGCTTGAAATAGTGTGTGGGATGAAAAACCGAATATTCTCTCAAGACGAACACCACCATACCCTTATTGGACATGTAAGTTTTCGTTTATGGACTTTTCTTTTGATTTGGGAGATCGATGGATTGAAAGCAATGTTTTTGGATTCTTTTATACATCAAAAAATATTTTCTTAGCTCGCCTATTAAAATAAAAATTTCTTGTTTTTGACATTACTTAGGCATGGAGACTGTACAAAGATGGAAAATCACTTGAGCTAATGTGTCCAACTTTGAGAGCCTCATGTGTTGAGTCTCAAGTGCTGCGAACAATACATATTGGTTTGTTATGTGTGCAACATCATGCAGAAGATAGGCCAACTATGTCTTCGGTGGTTCTCAGGTTAGGTAATGAGAATACTTTGCCTCCACCTAAACAACCCGCATTTTTTGCTGAAGAAGAAATGCCAGAGCTTAGATCTATCTCGTCTGGTCCGACATTGGATTCTGTTGATGAGATCACTATAACTCAGTTACAAGCTCGATAACAAGTATATTTTGGCTTGTATAGATGTTAAGTATTGAATTGTGATAGGCTAAATCTATCATATGTTAGAATCACAAAAAGAAGATAAAGTCTTGCACGCACATAAACCATTTATTAAATCTAGTGTACATGGGCTAAATCCAGTAGTATAGATGTATTAGACCAATTAGGTTCATGTTCAATTACTATGTTCTCTAAGTCATTGTATGAATAAAATCCAGGTTTCAACCCTTTTATGATCATACAACTATATGCAAGAGAATATATTTCAGTTTTTGATTTGGTATTAAAGCTCTCAAGAGCGTGATACGCTTCCACCATCTTTTCTTTCCTCAATAGACGTCTTCGGCAGCCTGCCACCATTGTTGGAAATACTTTTAAAAAGGCAAAGCTTAAAGAGAATCTTTTCTATGATCAGATATGAATAATGTCATATATGAGCAGGCTCCGTAAGATCTAGTTCGCGTCACTTTAGATTATTTAATAGTATACTATATAAAATGAATATTCATTTACTCCACATTGACAAAGTCTATGATACAATTAGAATGAAAAGAGGGTCTCAAGAAGCATATAGAACCAAAATGGATGATTTGTGAATTAATTCTAATTCCCACTTGATGAATTAAAGAAAAAGGTCCCAAAAAGAAAATGATCTTATTTGATCGATGTACATTAATTGCTAATATCAAAAAATAGAATAATTAAGAATCCTAAGTAACAGGCCACACCACTAATGTAACTCTAGAAAATATAGATTTTTATATTTGTTTATATCTTCGGATAATCCTATTTTGAGTAAGACTACCTCTAGATGAGATTCTAACAAACACTTCAATTCAATATAAACAGAATCTCTTACCAATACAAAAACGTATAACTCCCCATGAATCTCAATTGCGCTCATTTCATCACTCATCACTGTAGGAATTCGGTTTAAGCTTTCCCCGTCCCTTTCTTATCAAAAAGCTCCTTACTTATACCAAGGAGTGTGGTCCGTTCCATAAATTACAAGGATATGTGAAGCTCAATATGTCTATCAGGAAGCACAAGAGGTAGGATGGGCGGTTCGTTAGATCCAATATGGATTGAACATGGTCGGTCGTTGGAGTTGACGACTCTTCGGAATCATGGCATCCTATTCTATCAGATTGGAAGGGTTGTAGCACAAAATGCAATTTTAAGTAATTGCCCAATAGATCCTATATCAATCTATATGGAAAAGAAATCATGTAATGAAGTGGATTTTTATTTGTATAATTGATACATCGAACTTGGAACGAGCATGAAGAAATTAAGAATGCTTCTTTATCCTTTGAATTTTTCTTTCAAGAAATAATATCTTCTACCAAGATATTCATTGAGGAAGCGGAAGCCATTTTGGTCAGGAACAGAGGGAACATTTATATACTTTAGGAACAAGCAACATGAACAAATTGATCAACCTTTTTAAAAAAGGCGGTACTCAAGCATTTCCTATTCAAATCATTCAAAATTTATTTTTTAGATACCCAAATGTAAAAAATGTATGGAAAAAAATTGTGTCCAATGGGATTTGAACCTAAACTACAGGTTTAGAAGACCTCTGTCCTATTTGAGTTTTAGACAAAGTGTTTAGGTAAAATCCCAGTTAAACGTAAGGGTAAAGTAAACATAGAAGAGGGTGTTGATCCCATGTGGATGGTTTGATGACTAAACTTTATAGATCTCGACAAAGGATTATAATTTGTTTAAAAAGAGAGATCAATACTACACACAGAAAATGTATGCCTTGTATTGAATCAGAAAATGAATTTTTATTAGATATATTATAAACATAATTCTTATAATTATCTAGGATTCGTAATATTTATGTTATTATGTATATGTGTGTAACGATGTGACTCGAATATTGAACCGAACCGGTGTGTCGATTGGTTGATACCTATTCGAATGGCAGTTATTCCCGCCATTATTCAACCGAAACACATAACCGCTTCATTTTCTAATATGTATATATATTGCTTGGCGGGAACCATTCTCGTTACCAAGACAATTTCAAGTATCAAATTGTCCATTGCTAATCCCCACAATTACTACACAAAATCCCAATAATCATCATCATGAAATCAACAAGTGATAATGATGCTTCCGCTGGTTATGATTCAAACATCCATCAAAGTGGTATCAGAGCGCCAATTTCTGATCTTAGGGCCACATCTACAATGTTTCCATGTCAACACTGCACATATGAGAGAAGGGAAAGAAAGTGGTTGATGAAACGGTGTTATTACTGTAATTCTCCAGGCCATCAAATATCAAACTGCAAGAACAAAGAAGATGATGAAGAATCCCAACTAGTTCGTATCACCATTAATACTGGAGTGCAGCGGCAGAATGAAAAAGATGGAGATCTCAGAAGCGATCAGAGAATAGAGTATTTAGTGGCAGGAACCGATGGAGGTCGTTGGTCGGAAATGTGGTATGTTAGCAAAACTTTAAAACATCATTTTTGTGTGAATTTTATGGGAGATATGTGTAAACTTTATCCAACTTTTGGAATTCCTCTAAACAACATCAGAGACATAAGATCTGGATTAACCAGAGAAGAAGAGATGTGTGTTATTGAAAAACAGAAGATGATGAACAAAGAATCGGAATTTATGTCGTTCAAAACGAATTACTTGAATAATTATTTCGAAAAACTTGAAATATCATCTAACGAACCAGACTGGAACGTTATGATACTTCAAACAATGAGATTCAAGGAATTCTTAGATTGTAAGGCATTGCTTAATATGATGGACGATGATGAATATGTTAGAAAATACAAGTTTATTTTGCAAGCAAAGTTTGACGAAATGGTGGAATGGTTTATAACAAAGATGTTAGGAATAACATCAAGACCAATTCCAGCCTATACCTCAAACAATCGAAGGATTTGTTTGCTAGATATGTATCTGATAATAGAACGAGAAGGGGGACACCGATATGTGACAGAAAATAATCTCTGGCCGATGATAGCGAAAGAGATGGGATTCGAGTATAATGATGGTGAATTAATGCGTCTGGTATACGCAATGTATTTGGATGTTCTCGTTTACTATTACAAGTTCAAGCCATTCAACTACAAGTGCAAGACAAAGATGTTATTGAGGAGGAAACAATGCTGGAAAGGAATGTAGATCCAAGATGCAGTCAAAGTGAAGGAGACGCTGCTGAACAAGATGCAGGTCAAGAGGAAAGGACTGAAGAAACTCAGGGAGTTACAAGGGATCCATCGGAACATTATGCATTGTTTACTAATAACGAATGGAATGGAAACAAGAGGAGGAGTGCGAGACGAAGATTCGATTTTAACAGGGCTAGAGCAGAGGTGAACGAAGCAAATGAAAGTGTGAAGAAAAACTCTCTTAAACAGAATCATGTTTAGGGGAGAGTATTAGATATATTATAAACATAATTCTTATAATTATCTAGGATTCGTAATATTTATGTTATTATGTATATGTGTGTAACGATGTGACTCGAATATTGAACCGGTGTGTCGATTGGTTGATACCTATTCGAATGGCAGTTATTCCCGCCATTATTCAACCGAAACACATAACCGCTTCATTTTCTAATATGTATATATATTGCTTGGCGGGAACCATTCTCGTTACCAAGACAATTTCAAGTATCAAATTGTCCATTGCTAATCCCCACAATTACTACACAAAATCCCAATAATCATCATCATGAAATCAACAAGTGATAATGATTTCAAACATCCATTAATTTTACCAGCAGAAACAATTCAAGATAACATTTTCTACTTTCTAGTTAAGGCCTCTTAAGAAATATACAAGATGTGTTTCTATAGAAGAGAGTTGCAACCCGCATATTATGCAAAATATATATATATATATATATATATACATTGACAAAAGTGTCTTATCCTACCATGTATGGAGTAGAAGAATCAAGATGATTCGGAGATAATGCCATACGGGCAGTTGCTTTAAAGTCAGTATGCCAGTCCATGAAGGGATTGGTGATGTGGCAATTTGCATGAAAAGAATGGGCCAAGTTGGAATCATTAGACAAGTTCTTTTCTTTTTAACGGCAAATTTCTTTTATTTCAGGTCGTCTATGGGAGTTGAACTCAAGACCTCCCTCTTTCAAGGTGTTTAAAGCCTTTGCCTTTGTCAATGGACCACTATCCTATTGATCATTAAACAAGTTCTGACAAACAAACCTGAACCCAACGTGCAAGCTGTAGGTCCACTCGGAGGATCGAGTAACCTCTATTCCCTGTTTTCCGACAAACCCGAAAGTGCGGAATCCAAACGGGTAAGTTAAACCAAGTTACGAACACACAAGACACAAAGATTCAATGATTAACACTCAATGTATTAATGCTATGAAACGGTTACAATGCGGTGTTTACAAGATAAACCTATAAACTCTCTGTTGTGTGTGTTTGCTCCGAAATCTATTCAGACTTCTTTCTGTGCTCTAGTGTTTCTGTCCTGTGTCTGTGTATTTATACCAACCAGTGGTCGAAATCAGGATCCCATGAAAACACATAGGACGAAATCAAGAATATGGACGAAATTTCGTCCTATTTGGTTTTCATCCCAAAGTGTTTTCATCACTTGGGTGATTTCACCAACAAGGGATTTCGTCCATAAGAATGGGCCTCAGACTTGGGCTTGGACTTTGGCATGTAGGACTTCTTCATGGGCTTCTTCAATTTGGGTTACACAAACAAACACCTAAACTATTAACTAAAATGCATACCGCACACACGCAGTAGCATTTACATCAATTTGTTACAAAGTAAAATCGCATACCGAGTCAAGACAGGAGGTTGTCTTGACTACGGCCTTCACTTCGTAGCCGAGTCGAACCGAGCCGAGCCGTATCCACAAAATATGTATCAACAAACTCCCCCTTGGATGCTGCTCGCGAGGTTCGTAATCTCGTTCTCCATCTCTTGATGGTTCATTTTCTCGGAAAGGATCTTCAAAGTCTTCATGTGTCGTAAATAGAAAGTGTATCAACAAACTCCCTT
>JARYGA010051625.1:0-28984 GCA_030545235.1 Helianthus tuberosus | reverse complement strand
AACCTTTGCGCATACCTTGATCGCGGGGGTATGTCCTGATGTGGGACTCACGGGCGTAATGATTCTATTCTCAATAGCTTGTGTGGGGGCCATAGAAGTCTTGTCAATATTACCAAAAACATGATAAAAGCGCTCTCCGAAGGCATGTTGAAAGAAGGATGCATGGATTTAAGCGGACAAACATACTGGCAGTTTTTCTTGTGCCTTGATTCACTAATAATAATAATATATATAAGAAATTGACAAGTGTTGGCAATATGATCTTTTGCAGGAAAGTCGACGAGTGTTTTAATAAAAAAAAGGGGGAATCTCCCAATCTTTGAAATGAATATCGAAGTCCAAATTGCCCAAGTTTTAAGTGTTTAAGCGGACAAAATGGGCACGTTTTTAGAGAAAGTTTGAAATTTGCATCTGACCGGCGTAATTGTCTAAATGTCAGGAATATGTAGTGTTCTTACCTGCATATTTGACTGCGCCTTTGTAAATATTTTTATTTCTTTCATTACTACTTCTATCCTTTGTAAATATAGCATTATAGCATTATCTAACCTTCTCATTTTGCAATCCAGATCTCACTTAGCTCGTTTGTGTGTTTCAGAATACAAGAACTGTTAGAAACGAGATCAATAGAAACGGGATGGTGCAGGATTGAAGATATATGCTGCATATGATCTCTTTGAAATCTCTCACACTGAAACAAAGAACATGATATTGAAGAAGATCCCCGACAGGTTACAAAAAGCAGAGACAAGCAAAAGAAAAGGCGGGGTGATTCGGTACTACAAGCTGATCTTGAGATGTAAACTTTACCCGCGTAGGGATACTTGTGAGCTGTGAAAAAGGTGAGAGAAAGATAGACTGAGATAATGGAGATCTTATTCAAAATTGAAGTACAAAAGGAGCGTGACAAGGCTAGAAAGAAGAAAGAAGCTGAAAAACCAGCTGATCGTCATTCACCTGCTCCAAAAGACAAGGATCTTTCATCTGAATCGGAGGTTTGAGAGATTCAATCTCCGACATCATCCACATACAATGTCAGAATGGAGGACGCAAGTGAAGCTGATAACAAGCAAACTCCATCACATCACAACATGGGAAAAGACGTTGCAAATCCTGAAACCAGAGTCAAAGAATGAAGACGCTCAAGTACGCAACGGTCTAGGGGGAATATTGTTAGACCATTTTGAGACCGTCGGTACTTGAGTCGCTTAGGGTCTAAAACGCTACACGAGAATGAAGAACGATCAAGTACGCAACGGTCTAGGGGGAATATTGTTAGACCATTTGAGACCGTTGGTACTTGTTTTAGATGATTATAGATTGTTTTGGTTAAGTTTATTAGGCTTTAGGAAGTCTAGGAGCTAATTTTGAAATATTTAGTATCTAGCAAATCTGACTTGGTGTAATTAAGATGCCAGCATAATTATAATTATTCTGGCAAGTCAGACTCTATATAAGCTAATGTATTGTTGCCCTAGTCAAGGTTTTGGCTAGTTTCTTTGGTGAAAACTCTAGTGTTGTGATTTTCTTGTTATTTCTTGTGCTTAATCCGATTTCCAGGAGCTTGTTAACGTTTATATCAGTTGGGAATTCATACAACACTTGTTGTTAATCATCAAACCAAGATCTTCATCTTCATCTTTTGATTTTTCTTAACTTTCTTAAGGTTCAAACACCTAATCAATAGGTGTTTTGGACTTAAACAATCAACCACTGTGATCCGGATTGATATTGGGATCTACACTTTTTTCTTAAAGTGATGTTTCTCACAAGTCTCATTAGTGGCAACAACTTGAGCGGTAATTTCTTGATCATTTCTTGCCATGAGCCGACGCCTTCAACTAGCTCAAAAAATTTACGCGCTAGAGCAAAATTGGTCTTACCTGAACTCGAATATAATGTTCTGGAATTTGTATGTCCATGTCGTGAGCACATTCGAGTTTGATTTTTCAATCCATTTGCGGTTTCGCACAACCTAGAGGGTTTTTTTTATGGAGGGTCAAGTGACCTAGAGGTATCTTTTCTTTTGTTTTTTTGTACCTTTTATTGTATATAATCATGAATCAATTAACTGGTGATTTTTTTACGGTGACCTTTATGAAAAACTATTGTGCCCCTAAAACCTAAAAACAAAATCCGACTATTTTCAATTTTAAAAACAATAGCCCATGAAAATTAAATAAAGTGACCCATTTAATTTTAATTTCACCGTTAAATACCCCTAAATTAAATAATAAAGGCCACAACATATCAATGAGCCTGTGCTAAACCTTGAACTAAGCCCATTAGGCAATTTAAAAGCCCACGTCTAATATCCCGTGAGCAATAAATACCCAATTACCAAAGTAACCTAAAATCCCCCCCTCAAATTCCCAAACAAAACGATCAAGAAAAATAATTTTTCTATTTATTCTAATTTAAAAAATAACTTTCTCTTTTCATGCCAACTAATAGATTAAGGCCAATATGGTATAGCCCAGTTGGTCGGGGGGTTTTCACTAAGTGGTTTCTTCCTGGGGAGGTCTCAGGTTCGATTCCTACTAAGTGCAAAATTATGTAAATATGGGAGAACACCTCTGGGAGGGATTCGAACTTGGGGTGAGGGGTTTAAACAGCATATGCTGGCCCAGCTGGAAATCCAGTTGACCTACCGTTCAAAAAAAACTAATAGATTAAGATTTTGCTAAAAGTGTTTACTAGTAAAGCAATAGGTTTTCGGCCTGCCTTATTTGATAGTTGTAGAAATTGGTTAAAGGTGAAACATTTCGCTTATGGTTTTACTTGTTTAAGGGACATTGAGTAAATTAAAAGATGCACTTGACGCCGAAGGTTTCAATCGTTGGGAATAAAACTAAAAATTATGTGATTCATGATGTGTTTTTATCTCGAGGGAAAAAGGTGCCGCCGGGGTGTTAAGGTGCATTTAAGAATTTTGATGTCTTGTGCATACGTGGGAGTACTGGCAAGACAACCACCAGCACCACCACCTCCGCCACCACCACCGTAAATTTTGTTTGTTAAAGTATACACACATACCATCGTAGGTTTACATTGGTGTTCTATTTATACTACATAAATTCTAACTAACGGTAAATCTAACGTTAACTTACATAAGTACTCTGACTTCATTAACTACATAACGATGTTAAAATAACTAACTAATTATTGAACTTAAGATATTAAATAATAATACTAATTACCCTAAATGCTTATGGTACAAGTCTTGATTATTATATTAAAAAAATTATGAAGATTTTATCTTGTTTACAGATTCTTAGTCCTGATATCCGCTTTGCGCCTATGCTTGACTCGCCTTGTAAGGTTGATCTTAAAATGCATGCCTAATATCAAGTTGTATAATTCTAATTGACTTAGGATTTTAAATTTTAATCAAGTTGAATCTTTTTAGGACATCAGGGTTTAGCAATTCTGCCTACTGAATTGATTTATCTTAGAGAAAGAACTCAGCAGGTGGTTTTTTATTTGTGTTTAGAGCCAAAGGCCCAAAGTAGAGAACTCCACTTTATATAAAGCCAGACTCGAAACCGGTTTTTTATGTAAGCAGGTATTCCATACCCGTAATCAAACCCGACCCAAAAAAGTGACCATTTTTATCTTAAAAACAATAGCCCATTGAAAGTTGAATAAAGAGGCCCATTTTATATTAAAGTATTTAGATAAACTTCCCTGTTGAATAACCCTAAACTAAATAATAAAGCCCATATATACACATAAGCCTGTATTAAACCTAATTTAAGCCCATTTGACCATTTTAAAGCCCACGTATAATAAATATCCCATGAACAAAAAGAATACCCAATTACCCACCCAGTTAAGCCTTACAAATTCCTCCTCAAAACACACCACCGATTAGAGGTGCACAAATCGGATTTTTGTTAATACCCGATTCCGGGTATAGAATCGGTTCCGGGTATGATCGGGTATTGGAAAATCGGATATTAAGAGATACCGGGTAGGGTTCGGGTATTGAAGAGAAAAGTCATACCCTATAGTACCAGGGTAGGGTATAATCGGGTTCGGGTATAACCGGCTATTGAAACCGGGTATGGATCCGGGTATTAGTACCCGATTTAAAAAAATATGTTTTTCTTATTTTACATAAAAATAAGTGCGTTTATAAGTTAAATTTGGTTTGCAAAAGTAATTAAAAACAAATTACAATAACATAAATTCACTCAAATACAAATTATTTGTTTTATAATATGCATTTTTAAAAAACTTAAATATAAAAGTTGCAAAGTAAACAAAAAAATATACCTTAAAAATTCGGGTATTCTATCGGGTATAGGGTATAACTGGGTTCAGGTATAGGGTATAGTCGGGTTCAGGTATAAGGTATGACCAGTTCCGGGTATTTTCGGGTATAAATCGGGTACGGTTTCGGTTACGGGTATTGAGTTCAAAATGTATCCACTATCCATACCTTACGGGTAAGGTCAGGTTCAGTTACGAGTATACAATACCCATGTAAAAAATAATCGGTTTCAGGTTTTTTATCGGGTCCAATTTCGGATACGAGTCTTTTGTGTACCTCTACCACCAATAGGGGATCCTTGTGAAGCAAAACGATTTTTTTTTCTTTTCATTCTAATTGATAAGATTGATATTATACTAGTAATTTGATTAGAGATTCATGTCAATAAATAAAATAAGATTTTCAAAAACAAATGTTTAGTAGTAAAAGGAAGACGTTTTCGTCCCGCATTACTTTTGGTCCAGTGGTAAGAGGTTTACCTTCCCTAGTGGAGACGCAGGTTCGTTTTCTGCTAGGGCCATTTCGACGGACATTTGGGTGAAAGACGAATCGGAGATTTAATCCCGGGTTCAAACCTGACGGGGGGCAAGGGTTTACGGATTCCATCCGGTTCCCGCGCATCAGGGGAGTCTACCTTGGACATAGCCCCGAACAGGGTAGGTTTACACATGAGATTCTTTGTTGTTCAAATAAAAAAAAGAAATTTGTTAGAATGTAGTCTAAAACCGATGAAATGTTTTGCTTATGTTGTTGCTTGTTTAAGGAATATTGTAGAAATTAAAAGGATGTATTTGTCACAGATGGTTTCGATAGTTGGGAATAAAACAGAAAGATGTGTAGTTCATGATGTGGGCGATGTTAATAGTTGTCACTATAAGTCAGTTAGAAATGTCAAAGCTTACTTCTAATATGAAAACCTTATTGGCTATAGACAATTAAAATCGGATTTCTTGGTTCGAAAGGATAACAAAGTGTGACTTTGGAGAAAAAGGATCCAAACGAAAGTATGGCACCAGACACGTAAACGAACTGAATTAACACAAACAAAGCTTGTTCATGGTCGTTCGTTTAACTCAAACAAATGAACACGTATACTTAAATGAACTGAATGGAATTTTTTGTTCATGTTGCTCGTTAAGAAAATGAACGTGTTCGTTTATGTTCGTTCATTATTTTTTAAACAAACATAAATGAACGAAAATAAACAAACGAACTAATATAAAATAAGCGAATATAAATGAAGAAAGTGAATGCTTTCATATTCGTTCATTCATTCGTTAATCGATTACCCAAGACTTGGTTCTAAAATTCTATTAGGTTGATCAGTGGTTGCATAATATACGAACATAAATAGACATAAAAGAACAAAATTATACGAACGTAAATGAACAAGCATGAAGCGTACAAGTCTATTCGCTTAATCTATTAAAAAAAGTTTTTATGTTTGTTTGAAATCGAATTAATTGATCTCATAAAGACCACACCTTTTTGTAGTTAAGACTTTAGGGAGGTATAGTGAATTTTACGCAAGAGTGGGACCAAAATAAATCAAGGGAGCAACCATCATCGGGCCCTCTTTTTTGTTTCAAGCCTAATCTCGTGTGAAACACATTCATATCGATGAGGTAACAAAATTAAAATTAAATTGAAATCTTACTCCAAGCATAGTAGGACGTGGAATCTCCAATTTACGTCGTTTCACATTCACTACCCCCAGCCGCGGAACTAACCCAAAAATTTAGGGGTATCCCAATTTTTTTATCTTTTAGAGCAGGGGTATCCTTTGTATAACGGAGACGAAGTTGAGGGATATTTTTACACTACAAAAACGTAGTTAAGGGGTAATTTCACACTACGAAGATGGAGTTGAGGGGTAACAAACATTCTAGGTCCCCCCCCCCCCCCCCCCCAAAAAAAAAAAAAAACCCCCCAAGCATGTGAATTAGGCAAAGTTGGTTTCCTTCGTGGTGTCGGACACGCGAGAAATGGGAAGAAACCAATACAAATTGTAGTTGTTACTAGCTAGCCGTTGCATCTTTTAATATATCTGTTTTTCCAAGTTCCATTCCTATATATAACCCACCACTAATTACATACTTTTCGTTCTCATTCTCAACTAAAACATAAAATTTATGGATTATTACTCATCATTTTCTAGTAGTGAAGATAGCACGTCTTCGGTTTCGTATGAGATCGCGAACACCATTACAAGTGCGGTACAACTCATGATAGAGTTTATACAACACGTTAGTCAACCTCCGCGTTCAATCCTTAGAAGAAAACAAATCGAACGAGACCATGAGGCTGCTAACGCGTTGTTAGTGTGTGATTATTTTTGTGATAAACCCGTCTACGGTCCTCGTGAATTTAGACGTTGTTTTATGATGAGTAAACGATTATTTTTATGTATTACCAACAATTTGGAACGAAAGTATAATCACTTCAAACAAAGACCCGATGCAAGAGGAAAGATGGGATTCGCAGCACTACAAAAGTGTACATTTGCAATAGCGTGCTAACATATGGTACTGCAAGCGACGCGTGGGACGAGTACCTAAAAATGGCAGACAAAACAACAAGAGATGTTGTAGCACATTTTGCTAAAGGTATTGTTTTTTAGATGAAGTGCAATTTGTCATCCTATGGTTTGGTCCAAATTGCAATATGACACCCTATCTTCCACTTTTTACCTAACGAAACCATGATGTGGACATTCCCTCACACCCTGCATCCAATCGTTAGTCAGGAGTTTGGTTGACCGTTAAAAAATATTGGAATGACCTATTTACCTTAGCTTCTCCTTTGTAACACCTAGTTCTTATCTCCTTCAACATTTAGAACCCTAAATCCATTTCATGAAGTCTGCAAATCAATCACCTGGTCAAAATCGATAATCAAGAACAATGTCATGATACTCGTGCTTTTCAACATCGAAACGAAACTCACCGATTAATGATAGGTCGAAAGGTGTTTGCTCAGTGTGTGGTGGGGTTACAACCATGAAACTGTCCCTGACTAATGCTAACCCTGAACGACCATTCCTATTTTGTGTAAGTGTTTATTTATTTTTACTATAATGACATGGTTGTAACTGAACTGATTTGTGTGTGTGATAAGTATGATTTGTGTGTGCAGGTGGACAATGTTGTGAATTTTGTGTGTCATGAGACTTTGATTTGATCAGATTATGTGTGTTGAACATCTGATGAAATGTGGTTTCCTGATATGGCTGATGATCTCATATGTGATAGATGTGAAAGTGTTCTTCCTGCTTTGTTATGGAATATCAATAAGAAAGACGAAATGCTCAAATCCCAAGTTAAGCAAGTCACATTTTGGAAGATTGCTTTAGTAGTTAGTTGGTTGTTGTTTATTATGTATGTTATTATCGTTTGATATGGTTGTTGTTTATACTATAATGAACCTTTCTAAGGTTTATAACGAATTTAATGCTTGGTACTATGCCATTTATGTTAATGTGTGTTATAATTTGTCCAATATGTTGATTATGGTAGTGAATATTATGATTCATCTGCTGATTATTTTGATAGCGTTCTTGTAAGCTTGTGTTGTAAGTGCAAATAACCCGCAGGGAAAAGGTGGAAGACAAAGAAGTGGTTGAAGATAATTTTGTGAAGGAGCTGAATATGCCTGAAGAAGAGTTGCTAGCACTATTTTACAGGGATGAAATTAGCATGTTCGAAGATGTGGAAGGGGAGTATGTAAAGGATCAGGAGTTGGAAATTGATAGTGAGGTGTTAATAGAGGCTTAGGACTATGACAGGCCAGAATGTGATAGTGACAACTGCTGGTTTCATGATCTGTATGAAGGCGGGCATGAGTCTGATCCTAAATGGTGAAACGATGATTGTCATTGGAAATGATTTGTGTGTGTCATGATGATTGTATTCAGAATTGTGTTGTGTAATGCTTGGATTATCAAAAAGTAATGTAACCCATATTGGAGTTTAATTCGTTTCGGCCCATTTGATGTTTGACTTTCTTTAGTCAAATTGTTTAAGAACTAACCAAAAGACCAACTATTTAACTTAATAAGCCGTTTTACTTGTTTGACTATATTTACTCAAAGAGTTTAAGAACAAAGCAAAAGTCAATCATCTTAACAACATAATTGTGTTAAAACCAAACAACATAAGCATTGTCTTAAAAACACATCATACAACATTTTCCTAAAAACAAACAATACAATCCGAAATTGTCTTAAAAAAACACTATACATACCAAAGTTGTCTCATGACCACAACCACTAAGTTGACTATTAGAAGTCAAACATCTTAAACAACATAATTGAACCCTACTAAACCAATAAAGCAGAGAAACATGTATTAAACAATATAAGCATCATCCTTGAGTAGATTACGGTGCTCCCTGTGTAGAATTTTGTGAAACATGTTGTTGGGCGGGTTGTGCACTTCCTCTTTGGCTTTGCAGCCCTTACGGTTATGACCTTTATTACCACATTTGGTACATTTTATGCTTTGCCTTTTCCTGGTCATTCACCTGCTGTTACAAAAGTTTAAATATTACAAAAGAGATAGGTTAATAGATCTTAGTGTCCTCGGGTTGATACTTAGGTTCTTACATAGGCTATACTATATACCGATAGGTACGCTTGCCTAGAACGTGTGTAGTTAGTATTAGTGTTTTTATCCTTAAAACTCGGTTGTGTTTTGTGTCAATTTAATTGTTACTATCTAAGCACGTCAATGCACTAATCTAGTGTCATTGATGATTTAATCATCTAAGTTGGAGATTTTGGTTTGGAGTTCATGTTCAAAAAAATATGGGATTTTTGGTTAAATATGGTCTAATATAAATTGTTAATGTATTTGCTAATTATTTGAGTGGTGAACATGAATTACACTTATAATGATTAACAAACCCTACGGAAATGTTTATGGGTATGATTGATTGGAATTGGATAAATTGGAGTTATGTGTCCACGGTTAAAGGGATTAGAATGATTGATTAATGAACATGCCCACATGGTGTTTGATGAAATGCCTAGGTGACAAGAATAGGTGAAACTGAATGCAAATAATGGATAAATATGTGTGGATGTGGTAAATTATGTAATTGTTAGTAAGTTAACTTGAGGAATGTGTATTTGAGAAAATCCATGAGGGAACATAGTTTGATGGCATGATTTGGTAGAAGTATGCATTAGGAGATTGTACTCTATGCTTTAAAGGTGTGATGCACACCGTATGTTAGATTAATCGCTTAAATTGTGCTAAGAAAATGAATGTGTACTTGGATTTACTAGCAAGTTTATATGGTTAGATTAACATGCCCACAAGGTGTTAGAATGATGGAGTTATGTATCAATGCTTAAAGGGATTAGAATGATAGATTAATGTCCATGCCCACAAGGTATTTGATGAAATGCCTATGTGACAGAATAGGTGAAACTGAATGCAAATAATGGATGAATATATGTGGAATATGGTAAATGATGTAATTGTTAGTATATTAACATGAGGAATGTGTCTGTGAGGAAATCCATGTGGGAATATAGTTTGATGGCATGATTTGGTAGAAGTATGCATTAGGAGATTGTACTCTATGTCTTAAAAGCGTGTGCACACCATATGTTAGATTAATCGCTTAAATTATGCTAAGAAAATGAATGTGTACTAAATGTGAAGCGTGTGTACTAAATGAATGTGTACTAAATGGTCTACCATATCAATATGGATATATGTTCATAAGTTGAAAGTTTATATGCTGGACAGTTGACTTTCTGGAAAGTCGACAATGTATGAATAACATGGTTAGACTTCCTAGCACGATTATGTGATACGTGTTAGGTTATTTATTTGGCATACATGATAGTAAGTTGAATTTGCTTAAATTCATGTTAGTGCTTGACTGTAACAACTCTCGTCAAAAGTCATAATTATTAAATTAATTTGACCAATAGGAAACCCTAATTGAGACACCCAAGTGATTCTGCACAAACCCTAAAATTTTCAGAACAATCGGAATCAGGATCAGGGCCCCTAAAACTCAGGGGGGGTAAACCCTAGTCACGATTATCTAAATAAAACGTTATCAAAATTTCAAATTCGAATTATGTCAACTCATCAGGCCTAGTCCCACACGTGGCAACACTATGAGCATGAGGTGTCCCTTACGGACCGTAAGGGTTAAGTCTTACGGTCCGTAAGCAATGCGAAATTTTGACTATAAATAGCAGACATTGGCACTTGAAATTCGGCGTATGTTCAACGAAGAAATTCATTTCAGGCACTGAGTTACATTCTGTTTACCACAATTAACACACACGGATCACTAATCGCCGCCGCAATCAGGGTAATAACTCGATCGCTGATACGATTCAATGTCCGATTGATCAAAATATCCAATGGATGTTTAAGTGCTGCCCACATTAGGGTTTATACTTTGTCATTCGTCGTTAATCGATGGATGTTTAAGTATCGCACTTTGTCATTCGTTGTGAGGGTTTGATCTCGTGAGTTATCGTAAATGATGTATTAAGTTACTAACCGAATTGTGTGCCTGTTATTAATTTAGGATAAAAGGCTAATCAGTAGGCTAGGCTCTGCTCAAAGTAAATCTGCAATGTGAGTCATTCTCTTTTTATCAAATCTATTTACAAAAGCATGTTTATTTCCAAGGTTATAATTACAGGGATTAAGTCTTTGTAATCACCATATTACAGCCGGTATGTGGGGTTTTGTATACATTACTTGATAACCGTCACTATTGGACAACGAGTTAGCCAATGAGTGATATGACCATAGTCACAGACACCATCGGCCAAAGAGGCTACCGATGGATGTTCGAGTGACAAGTACTGTGGGTAGTTGGTTTGATATCAGGAAACATTGTAATCTCTCTTAATACTGTAAATTATAACAAACGAGTCGTTTTCATAAATAGAATGATTCACTCAGTATTTCCCGCTGACAAAACCTTTTTTTTAAACATGTTTCAGGTGATCTGTTGTGATCCAGGAAAAGTGCCGCGAATCACTAAAAGCTTAAGGAAGTGGCTCAGTATAAAATAAAGAAACATGTTTTGTAAAATAAAAGATTTCTTCGTGAAATCTCAAGATTGTAAATTACCGGGTTTTATCCCGAGTTGTGAAATAAAATAATCGGGAAATATTTCAGTTTTAAAAGATCCTGAAGAAAACTTCCGCTGTTAATTAAATACCACGGGATTTTCAGTCCCGCGGCTCCTGAAACGGGTCAAACCGGGTCGGGGGCCGTGACAGAAAAAGTCTAGAAACCTTATTCAGTAAATAAATAAGTAAACCTTAGTGTGTTTTAATTTTCAGTTGTCTTGTTAGTATGAAATAATATTTAAAAAGATTTTCTATGAAATTTTGTTATAAAATTTTTGACTTAATAAATTTTGATTGTTTTGCATATTTAAACAGCATGAGTGACTTGTCTAACGCCCTTCAAAATTTAAATCTTTATCCAGTAAGAATAGAAGTTTCCAGAGATTTCATTAGGTACATACCAGACATAGAAGAACCTATAGAATTCAACGCTTTACCTCTCGAGAAACCCAAGCCTAAGAAAATGGAAATTGGGGAAAGCTCTAGGAAAATTGAGGGGTTACCATTTCAGGAAAAGCTAGATCTGATATTGACAAGCTATGATACCATTAAGCCTGTTAATGAAAATGTTTTTATTCACTCTCTTGAAACACAACTACCAATGAACTTAGAATCAGCTATTCCAAACCCTTCAATCCACTCGCAAATAGACGAATGGTTGACTAATGAAATACAGTTACAAAACAATCCCTATAAGCTTTTTCCTCAGTACAATCCAGAACCTTTACCAAATCCACCAATGAGTAACGAGAAAATGGCTGAACTCCGCCATTTTGACAAAGAACTAGTGGATGCTGGAAATAGGATCCAAGAGATTTTGGGACAGATCTCCTGGAATTACGGTAAGAGGGAACGTCGTTACTAGAATACCAACTGACAAAAGATAGGGGGTTTATGGAATTGTAGTGGTGTAATAGTAATAAGTAAAATCAGTCTGTAAAATAACTACAAATAAAACTTTGTAAGATAATAGTGTGTATTGATGCATACTATTAAATATAAATGGAAATCGAGAATCGATAGTTTTGGCTATATTGGTGTTATGAATTCTGTATAATTGTTTTGTGTAATTGTTATTTATTTGATACTAATAAATTATATATATTAATTATCAGATGGAAAACGCTAATAATGAACCAGTTAATGAGATTAGTCAATCTGAGCAACAACCGGGGGATCAATATATGACTAGGCAGGATATAGAAACTATAGTTGCTCAAGGGATAGCCAATGCTATTCCAGCATTCGTTGCTGCTGTTAAAAATCCAATAGAACCTCAACAAATCATTCCTAGCAAACGTATTTCTGAAGATAACTTTAGTAATAGTGTAAACGGAGGCAATGATCATGTTAATCATGATAATGAACCACGGCAAACTCCGCTCCCTAAGAAAATGAAAGCTGCAACACCTGGTTGCACTTATAAAGAATTTCTTGCTTGTAAACCCACTGAGTTTGCAGGCAATGAAGGAGCGATTGCAGCACTGCGTTGGTTAGAGAAAACCGAGGCAGTAATTGCCATAAGTAAATGTGTTCAGGATGATCAGGTCATGTACGCGTCAAACCTTTTTAAAGAAGGGGCGCTAGAATGGTGGAACACGGTGTTACAAGCAAAAGGAAGAATGATAGCTTACGCCTTGAATTGGGAAGGATTTAAGAATCTTGTAGAAAGAAAATTCTGTCCTGAGTATGAAAAAGATCAAATGGAAAATAAGTTTTTAAACCATAGAATGATGGGTGCAGATTGTCGCGGTTATACTTCGACATTCTTTGAATATGCTAGAGTGGTACCAATGCTGGCTTCGCCAGAACCGGTACTCATTTCTCGCTATATTTAGGGATTAATTAGCGAAATCCGTAACATCGTTAAAGCTGCGAGACCTCGTACGATTGACGATGCGGTGGAATTAGCTACTACCCTAACCGACGAACTGGTACGTACGCAAGATGAAAACAGGAAGAAGGAACTGGCTCAGAAAATTACCCAAGGATTTCGTATGGGTAATAATAACAGCTTCAAGAAAAGAGGAACAGGGCAATCTTCAAATCCGCCGTTTTGCAGGAATTGCAGAAAGAAACATTTTGGAAGATGTAATGTAACCTGCAATTTTTGTAAAATGGCAGGACATCGTGAAGAGGAATGCAGAAAAAAAAACAAGAGTCTGCTATAACTGTGGAGAAAAGGGACATTTTAGACCAGAATTTCCTAAATTGGTCAAACCAGCAGACAACAAAGCCAAGACAACCGATGGAGCTACTAAGAAGAATGTCCGAGCCTTTCAGTTAACCACTCAGGAAGCCGAGATGATTCCAGATGTAATAGCTGGTATGTTCCTAGTTCACAACGTATATGCAAAAGTATTATTTGACTCTGGTGCAAACCAAAGTTTTATCAATACTTCATTCTTCCAAGCTCTTAATATACCCTTAACCAACATTAGGCAGATTTTTACAGTCGAAACGGCTGATGGGAATTCAGTTAAAATAGATAAAGTTCTGCAAAATGTAGAAATAGAACTTTCAGGTCATAAATTCTTTGCAAATCTATTACCTATGAAGTTAGCCGAATTTGATATTGTGTTAGGAATGGATTGGTTAGTAACCAACCATGCTCGAATTCTCTATGATAAGAATTCTATAGAAATTCAGGCACCCACCGGAGAAATAATTATGATTACAGGAGATAAACCACGTAAGACTATGAAGTTCATATCAGTAATGAAAGTTGCTAATTATGAACGAAAACAAGGAATAGTATATATGATTTCAGTAATCATTAGTACTAAGGGAAAAAAGCTTAAGGAAATTCCTGTAGTCTCAGAATACTCAGAGGTATTCCCAGAAGAATTACCAGGATTACCACCAGATAGGGAGGTAGAATTTAGGATTCATCTAATTCCAGGAACTATACCGATAGCTAAGGCACCTTATCGGTTAGCTCCCACAGAAATGTTAGAACTTAAAAAGCAATTAGATGAATTACTAAGTAAAGGTTTCATACAACCTAGTTCATCCCCGTGGGGAGCACCAGTGTTGTTTGTGAAAAAGAAGGATGGTTCCATGAGAATGTGTATCGATTATAGAGAACTAAATAAGGTTACAATTAAGAATCGATACCCATTACCTAGGATTGATGATCTTTTCGATCAACTTCAAGGAGCTAGATATTTTTCTAAGATAGATTTTCGCTCCGGATATCATCAATTGAAGGTACAAGAAGAGGACATACCTAAGACTGCTTTTAGAACTAGGTATGGTCATTACGAGTTTACAGTCATGCCTTTCGGATTAACGAATGCACCTGCAGCATTCATGGATATGATGAATCGAATCTGTAAACCGTATTTGGATAAATTTGTAATTGTCTTTATAGACGATATACTTATTTATTCAAAAAGTCAGGACGAACATTGTCAGCACTTGCATGCACTCTTAACTTTGTTAAGAAAAGAAAAGAAAAGCTTTACGCCAAATTCTCAAAGTGTGAATTTTGGTTGCAAGAAGTGCAATTTCTAGGACACATGGTGAATCACGAAGGTATTCATGTAGATCCTGCTAAGATAGAGGCAATTACCAATTGGAAGGTTCCACAAACTGCAATGGAAATTAGAAGTTTTATAGGTTTAGCTGGCTATTATAGACGGTTTATTAAGGATTTTTCCAAAATAGATGTACCATTAACTAAGCTAACCTGTAAAGCAGTTAAGTTTGATTGGGGACCTAAACAAGAAGAAGCCTTTAGAATTTTGAAACAGAAATTAACCAATGCTCCAATCTTAGCCTTACCAGAAGGAACTGAAGATTTTGAAGTATACTGTGATGCTTCAAAACTAGGATTTGGATGTGTACTTATGCAACGCAAGAAGGTAATTGCGTATGCTTCAAGACAGTTGAAAAAGCACGAAGAGAACTATACCACTCATGATTTAGAATTAGGAGCTGTAATTTTTGCCCTTAAGATTTGGAGACATTATCTGTATGGAAGTAAATTTACTATCTATACAGATCATAAGAGTTTAAGATATATATTCGGGCAAAAAGAATTAAACATGAGGCAAAGGAGATGGATGGAAATCTTAAGTGATTACGACTGTGATATTCAGTATCACGAAGGAAAGGCAAATGTAGTTGCAGATGCTTTAAGTCGTAAGTATCATGAGAAGCAACGACGAGTTCGTGCTCTCAGATTAAATCTACAATTAGATTTAATGGAACAAATAAAGAATGTTCAGGAAACAGCAATCCAAGATGATGCTGAAGGAATGAAAGGGCGAATAAAAGAATTAGAGCAAGGAGCTGATGGAATTTGGAGATTCCACAAAAGCAGAATTTGGGTACCTAAGCAAGGAGAATTAAGAAATAAGATTTTAGAAGAAGCCCATAAGTCAAGGTATACAATTCATCCAGGAAACAATAAGATGTACCAAGATTTAAGGAAGAATTTTTGGTGGATAGGAATGAAAAAGGATATAGCTAGATATGTTTCTAAGTGTCTTACTTGTTCACAAATTAAGGCAGAACATCAGAAACCTTCAGGTCTACTACAACAATTAGAGATGCCTGTATGGAAATGGGAACTCATAACAATGGATTTTGTTACTAAGTTACCCAAAACCAGAAAAGGTAATGACGCGATTTGGGTAATTGTGGATCGATTAACCAAATCTGCTCACTTCCTACCAATGAAAGAAACCTTTAGCATGGAAAGATTGGCAAAGTTGTATGTAGATGAAGTAGTATCTTTACATGGAGTTCCACTCTCCATTGTTTCGGATAGGGATAGTCGTTTCACTTCTCATTTCTGGAAAAGTTTCCAGCAAGCAATGGGAACTCGACTAAACCTAAGCACGACATATCATCCACAAACAAATGGGCAAAGTGAAAGGACAATCCAAACTCTAGAAGACATGCTCCGAGCATCTGTGATAGATTTTGGTGGGAATTGGGACGATCACTTACCATTAATTGAATTCTCCTATAACAATAGTTATCATTCAAGTATTGAAACTGCCCCATTCGAGGCACTGTATGGAAGAAAGTGCAGAACTCCAGTTTGTTGGGCAGAAATAGGAGAAAATCAATTGTCAGGTCCTGAAATAGTGCAAGAGACGACTGACAAGATTACTCAAATCAAGGAAAGGCTAAAGACTGCTCGAGATCGCCAGAAGAGTTATGCAGACAATAGATGCAAGCCGTTAGAATTCCAAGTTGGAGACAGAGTACTGTTGAAAGTTTCCCCTTGGAAAGGAGTTGTTAGATTCGGAAAGAAAGGAAAGCTAAGTCCAAGGTACGTAGGACCATTTCCAGTGATTCAACGTATAGGACCAGTTGCTCATCGTTTACAACTACCAGAAGAGTTAGCTGGAGTACATGATGTATTTCATGTATCTAATCTCAAGAAATGTCTATCAGACGAATCTTTGGTAGTACCTCTCCAAGATATAGAGGTAAACGAAAAATTAAAATTTGTAGAGAAACCTCTTCAGACAGAAGACAGAAAAGTGAAGTTTCTCAAGCACAAACGACTAGTGCTAGTTAAAGTCAAGTGGGATTCGAAACGAGGACCCGAATACACTTGGGAACTGGAATCAGAAATGAAGCGAAAGTATCCTCAATTATTCCAGTAAATCTCGAGGACGATATTTTATTAAGGTGGGGAGAATGTAACAACTCTCATCAAAAGTCATAATTATTAAATTAATTTGACCAATAGGAAACCCTAATTGAGACACCC
This sequence comes from Helianthus tuberosus, assembly GCA_030545235.1. Lineage (NCBI taxonomy): Eukaryota > Viridiplantae > Streptophyta > Magnoliopsida > Asterales > Asteraceae > Helianthus > Helianthus tuberosus. The sequence continues at coordinate 11,860 of JARYGA010051625.1, read as the reverse complement.
AAGTGATTCTGCACAAAGCCTAAAATTTTCAGAACAATCGGAATCAGGATCAGGGCCCCTAAAACTCAGGGGGGGTAAACCCTAGTCACGATTATCTAAATAAAACGTTATCAAAATTTCAAATTCGAATTCTGTCAACTCATTAGGCCTAGTCCCACACGTGGCAACACTATGAGCATGAGGTGTCCCTTACGGACCGTAAGGGTTAAGTCTTACGGTCCGTAAGCAATGCGAAATTTTGACTATAAATAGCAGACATTGGCACTTGAAATTCGGCGTATGTTCGACGAAGAAATTCATTTCAGGCACCAAGTTACATTCTGTTTACCACAATTAACACACACGGATCACTAATCGCCGCCGCAATCAGGGTAATAACTCGATCGCTGATACGATTCAATGTCCGATTGATCAAAATATCCAATGGATGTTTAAGTGCTGCCCACATTAGGGTTTATGCTTTGTCATTAGTCGTTAATCGATGGATGTTTAAGTATCGCACTTTGTCATTCGTTGTGAGGGTTTGATCTCGTGAGTTATCTTAAATGCTGTATGAAGTTACTAACTGAATTGTGTGCCTGTTATTAATTTAGGATAAAAGGCTAATCAGTAGGCTAGGCTCTGCTCAAATTAAATCTGCAATGTGAGTCATTCTCTTTTTATCAAATCTATTTACAAAAGCATGTTTATTTCCAATGTTATAATTACAGGGATTAAGTCTTTGTAATCACCATATTACAGCCGGTATGTGGGGTTTTGTATACATTACTTGATAACCGTCACTATTGGACAACGAGTTAGCCAATGAGTGATATGACCATAGTCACAGACACCATCGGGCAAAGAGGCTACCGATGGATGTTCGAGTGACAAGTACTGTGGGTAGTTGGTTTGATATCAGGAAACATTGTAATCTCTCTTAATACTGTAAATTATAACAAACGAGTCGTTTTCATAAATAGAATGATTCACTCAGTATTTCCCGCTGACAAAACCTTTTTTTAAACATGTTTCAGGTGATCTGTTGTGATCCAGGAAAAGTGCCGCGAAGTACTACAAGCTTAAGGAAGTGGCTCAGTATAAAATAAAGAAACATGTTTTGTAAAATAAAAGATTTCTTCGTGAAATCTCAAGATTGTAAATTACCGGGTTTTATCCCGAGTTGTGAAATAAAATAATCGGGAAATATTTCAGTTTTAAAAGATCCTGAAGAAAACTTCCGCTGTTAATTAAATACCACGGGATTTTCTGTCCTGCGGCTCCTGAAACGGGTCAAACCGGGTCGGGGGCCGTGACATTGACTAACGAAAGTCAATGTATCATATGAGTTAGAAATGAATGCTAGTATGAATGAGCATGCATGATAACCATGTTGTGAATGTGATGACATGAAAGGATATGGATCATGTCAATATGGGCTCAAGCATGGAAGGCTAATGGCTCGAGAGGAGGCAATGAAGCAAACAAGAACATGGTGACTCGAGGTAAGTGATTCTGGCCTGTAACTCTATTCATGTTAATTAATATATATACTTACATATATGCATGATGTATGGGAATCACGAAAGGATGAGTACATATTAACGGAGTTAAGGTACTGAATGTAGCAATGGATCACATGTAGTTTAATCATCCTTAAATCCGTCACACCCCTTTCAGAGGCGGAAGCACGAGGTGTGATCATGAAAGGTTCTCATTGCATACGATAAGTAAACATACCACATGAAATAAAACCAACTCCAAAATGCCATTCAAAGTTTAAATATCCAAGATACAAATTTAGTTTAAAGTTTACATCTTAACAAAAGATAATTGTTTGAAAGTTTACAACATCATTTAAAATCAAAGATCAAGGTTTTGTTTTCTATATCACCACAAGGAGGCGGGATATAACAAACAAATCCATCAAAAGGTGGCAATGGAGTATGGACACTAAACATCTTGAAACATGAAACTACATCTTGAACAAAAGAGCCCGCGGGCATTTCCACTAATTTCCTGAAATACATGTAAGTTTAAAAATCATCAACAAAAGTTGGTGTGAATTCATGCAGTTGTATGAAATGTAGGAGTTGTAATTGTATAAAATATGGTATGTAATTGTAAAATGTATTTGTATAATGTACTTTGTAAATGAAAGGAAATCGAGATCGCTAATGTTTTGCAAGGACATTAACATGTGTGACGACATATGAAGCATCCAAACCTAGGCGACTTTTAACATCGATTACCCTTCGACTGTGACCCAAAGCACTCCATGGCTATGTGTTGCCAAGAGAGTGAGGCTGCCCGGACCTGCTAGATCTAACCCTTGCTCTTTAGGTCTAAACTAGATTAATGGTGCTTACGTATACCCTGATCATGACATGATCTATGTATCATTCCTTTGTTTTTAAACATACCATTGTACATGTATTTTCCCCAAAGTTTAGAAAACAATAAAAATGTTTAAAAGTGGGAGTAAACTTCCATTTTGCTCCCTGTGGTTTTGTCACTTTAACGGTTTTGCCCCAAACCTTTAAAAATAGCCATTTTCCTCCAATAGTTTGCTAAGGTTTTTCCATTTTGCTCCCCGCAGGAGCAAAATGGAAAGACAGACAATTTGGATTGAGTTAGAGGCGGGGAGCAAAATGAAAAAACCATAGGAAACTATTGGAGGAAAATGGCTATTTTTAAAGGTTTGGGGCAAAACCATTAAAGTGACCAAACCACAGGGAGTAAAACGGAAGTTTACTCTAAAAGTGGGGACATGAATTCACTGATTTGCATCTTGAGCGTCAAACTTCACTGGTGTCCGCTACGTAGGTGACGTAACCTATAAACGTTCTACGTTTGTTAATCACCTAAACTTGTAAACCTCTAAGCACAAGTTACTATTTTTTAATGTGTTTGTTTTGTCTTACGTGTATATGTTCTTGAATTATTGGTGTATATATTTCACAATATATTTAGTGTTGTATTTGTTATGTGTAAATATATATTTTTATTCCCAAAGAATATATATTGGTATATGTAGGATTTGAAAACGATATATGTTAAAAATAATATATTTTTAACTTATCCAATTATATGATACTTATATTATTTTTCAAAACAGATATAAGTAATTTTGACAAATAATATTTCTAATATTACTTTTGTATAAGTATACTTAGGAAAGTATAATTGTATTTAAGTGTAAATACTTGTGTATTTTGTATTAATTACCAAAAATCAATTCTTTGATTTTTAACACTTTCCGGAATTATACTTTAAAAATAATATACTTTTAAGGTTTACTTGTTATATATATATATATTGTCATACTTTGTTATATGTGTGTGTGTTTATTTTCGTCACTTGTCCGATTTTTTATAATTTTCATTACTTGTAGTAATGGTATATATATACAAGTCCATAAATATGTAAAATTGTCCAATAATGTCCAAATATTTGTCAAAGTCTATAAATATGTAGGATATATATTTATATTAATATATATATATATATATATTTGTATTTGTCCATATACCATTTATGGGAAATTTTGTATTCATATATTCTTAAGTGTTCTTATGTATTTATATGTGTATTTTGGTAGTTATACTCCTTTGGAGTATTTAGTGTATTTTCAAGTTCCTAACATAAACTAATACACATAATATACACTTAGCACATAATTTTTGTGACTACTAAATATATATTGTTATGGGTCATTTTCTAAGCATACTTATCCTGACTATTATCCTGCTTCTAATTGTTTATTTGTGACCAGGATATTGGACGGGGATATTGCTAACATCCTGGGTGATATCCTAAGCTTGAGTGAATTAAACACGTGCAGGTTAATGGCTGCAAGTTACTAACGGTCATCAGGACTTCTTCTCCTCAAGACTAGGGCGTGTTTGTTGAAGGAGAGACGTTGAACCCGAAAGACCAGGTCTACAACGTTCGATTAAGGAATATTCGGTGGATCCCGGAAGTTTAGGATAGTTTGTTACATTATCTTTACTATAAATAGATGAGGGCGGATCAGTTTAAGAAACACAATCTTTCACTTACACTCTCGTACACTTTTACTCACTGCAAACACCACACTCAAACACTTGTATTCGAATTACATTGTAACACATAGTTGATCCGCACCACATCCTGCACTGTATCCTGATATTTGAAGCAATAGAAGAACAAGGCAGCTGCGATTGTCAGCTCCCGAGGTTTTATGCCGGCGATCTAGATTGATCAAGGGCTTTCCTCGTACATCTCGTGTCCACCTTTACATTTTCGCTCATTGTTTGATCATAGATACAACTCATTATCCTGAGCCGTATCCTGATAACTGTTTTTGCAAACTAATAAACCAATACATTTTTCACACGTATTTCTAGCACACTACCTCACTTAACTAATTTGATCACTTAATTGCTTAGGTAATTTTTGACCAAAACAATTTGGCGCCCACCGTGGGGCGAGTGGTGCTACTTTTACTAAAAATCTTTGCAAAATTATTAATCGGTTTTCTATTTTTTAAACTTTTTGCCACATTGTTTACAATGGCCTCAAGATCAAACATGAGCTCTTCCACTATCTCTGCTACAACCTCTGCTACCACTGGTTCGGTGCTTCCACCACCTCCTCCAAGGATGTCGTTTTCTTCACAACCTCAAGATGTTATCCCTACTCGGAGTGTCCAGGGATCTGCTCCTGTTTTAGCCTCTAATGATGAAATTTTGACTTTATTTGGAAGTGTGCAGGAACAAATGAGGCAGCAACAGGAGACTAACCAAATGCTATTAAGAGAAATACAACTCTTAAAAGCTAGCTCGAGTAGACCCGCTGAAGAAACTGTCACTCCTATACTGCCCAGGGCTTTGAACTTCAGTTCCGCGGTTTACACTGAGGATAATAGGGGGAATATCGTCCCAAGCCATTCTCAGAATCATACCCCTGAGATACCCTCTTCGGTCAGAATATCGACTGTGAGAAGTTCAGGATATGCTTCAGGATTTGGCCAAAATCCTCATAACGGTAATGTGTCAAATAATAATATTCTTGCTACTAACAATAATGGCTCTTTGCAGGATGCAGGTATGACGTCAACATTTACCAGGGAGCTCCAGAAATTGAAGGACATGATATCCAGTGTACCTGGAGTAGTCCAGCCAATTCCGGAAGTATCCCAAGACAGCCACAGGATATCTCGCTTTGCATATCCCATCTGTGATGCTGAAATCCCAAAAAGATTTCAGACTCCCAACATGAAGCTGTATGATGGGACTACGGATCCTGAAGAGCATATTGCTCAGTATAGGGAAAGAATGGATATTAACCCTATCCCTCCGGAGCTCAAGGAAGCATGCTTATGCAAGGGATTTGGTTCTACTCTGACAGGATCAGCCTTAAAATGGCTGTTGAACGTTCCTCCTCACTCAATTACTTCGTTTGCTCATTTGGTTAATTTATTTAACAGTCAATTTTCTTGTAGTCGGAGTTTTGAGAAACTAACCAGTGATCTTTACAGGATAACTCAAGGGCCTCAGGAATCCTTGAGGGATTATGTGAACAAATTCAGTCGAGAATCCTTGGATATCCCACATCTTGATGTTGCAACAGCTGTGCAAGCTTTTAAGATGGGGTTACAAAAGGATTCTCAGTTTTATCAAGATCTTGTAATGAATCCCTGCAGGAATCTCGACGAAGCTCGTAACAGGGCTTTGAGGTATATCCGTCTGGAAGATGACAAGAAGATGCAGGAGAGGATGAACTCTACCTCAACCTATGAATCAACTAACAGGAAATCGGAGACCTCGTATAAGCCATATCGCTCTAGGCCATATGGCAGAAATGATAACAAGAAAGTGAATGCTGTTGAAGAAGAGGATCCTGAAGAATATCCTGACTTATCTGAATACTGCTTTTCTGTTAATATACCTGAATTAATGTATGCTATGTAGGGCTTAGGAGACAAAGCTAGGTGGCCTCGGAAGAACCAGCAGAAAGCTGATTGGAAGGATAAGTCCAAATGGTGGGCCTTCCACGAAGACTTCGGACACATGACCGAGGATTGCATTGCTTTAAGGAAAGAAATAAGCTACCTGTTAAGCAAGGGGTATCTTAAGGACTTGCTGGGAAAAAAGAAGAATAAAGGGCAGGATCCCGAGAAGGATCCTGAACGAGCAGCATCACCCCCAGCAGATGCCAAGATAATTAACTTTATGTCAGGAGGATCTGACATTTGTGGGACTTCGTATTCGGCGGCCAAAAGACATGCAAAGGAAGCTAAGGGTGAGAGAGGGGACATACCAGCCAGGATGACTACCCTCACAACTGATAAAGTGATCACTTTCGATAGTGATGACAGGGATACTGTTCAGGATCCTCACCATGATGCTTTAGTAATAACTTTATATGTGGCTAACCATTTTGTACGCAGGATACTGGTAGACAACGGTAGTTCTGTCAATATAATTCAGCTGGAAACGTTGAAGAGGATGAATGTATCTCCGATGGACATCACTTCGAAGTCCACTGTGCTTGTTGGTTTCAGTGGAGAAGCTAGAAATACCGTAGGGGAAATAAAGTTACCAGTATATGTTGAAAGGGTCAATTCAATACAACGTTTTTGTGTGATGGACTCCTTATCCTGCTATAACATCATACTGGGAAGACCATGGATTCACGATATGAAGGTTGTGCCATCAACGTATCACCAATGCATCAAGATCCCTACCCCTTGGGGAGTTGTCAAGGTTGAAAGTGATCAGCAAGAAGCTAAGGAGTGTTACTCATCCTCGATGAAATCCTCAACCAAGCCTAATGCAGCATAGCAATTAAAGATGCGGGCCCAGGATATCGTGGAGGATTCAGAGCAGGATGTAAAGAAAATTATCCTGGATCAGGATAATCCAGATATCTCTGTGCTCGTTGGAGCCAATATCCCTCAGGATATTGAAAATCAGTTAACTAACTTTTTGAAATGCAGGATGTCAACGTTTGCCTAGAAGTACGAAGATATGACAGGCATATCCAAAGACATTATCACTCACAAGCTTGGAATTGACAAATCATTCAAGCCTGTTCAACAAAAATGAAGAAAATTTGCTCCTGAGCGGAATGCGATTATCCAAGAGGAAGTTGAAAGGTTGTTGAAGTCCAGGATGATCAGGGAAGTCAAGTTTCCAAGATGGCTAGCTAACGTAGTTGTGGTACAGAAGAAAAACGGGAAATGGAGAGTCTGTGTAGACTACACGGACTTGAACAAGGCTTGTCCTAAAGACCCATTTCCTCTCCCTCATATCGATGCAATGGTAGATGCTACTGCTGGACATGAGATGTTAACGTTCATGGACGCATCCTCAGGATTTCAGCAGATTCAAATGGAGCCTTCGGATCAGGAGGATACTGCTTTCATGACACCAACAGGTATATATTGCTATACTGCTATGCCTTTCGGTTTGAAAAATGCAGGTGCAACATACCAGAGATTGGTAAACATGATGTTCAAGGATAAGCAGGGGGACACCATGGAGGTATATATCGACGATATGATGGTGAAATCTAAAAAGGCTGAGGACACCTCCAGGATATCAAGGGAGCATTTGATATCCTGGATCGATACAACATGAAGCTGAATCCTGCTAAATGCCATTTCGGAGTGGGGGCAGGAAAGTTTCTTGGATATATGGTGACAAAAGGGGGATAGAAGCAAGCCCAGAGCAGATCAGAGCTATCCTGGATATAAAATCACCCTCAAATATGAAGGACGTACAAAGGTTGACAGGCCGAGTAGCAGCTTTGAATAGATTTATTTCAAGATCCTCAGAAAAATGCAAGGAATTCTATGATATCCTCAAGAAGAATAAGAAATTTGAATGGGGAGCAAAGCATGAAGCAGCCTTGCAGGATTTGAAGCGATATCTCTCAACCGCACCTCTATTAATGAAGCCTGAAAATGGTGAACCACTATCCCTATACCTCGTTGTATCAGGGAATGCTGTAAGTGCCGTTCTTATAAAAGACCATGAAGGTCAGCAGTATCCTGTTTATTATGTTAGTAAAAGTTTGTTAGATGCTGAAACTAGGTATTCTCATTTAGAAAAATTGATATTAGCTCTAGTTATGGCATCGACAAAGCTTAGACATTATTTTGAAACACATAGGATCCATGTTAAAACGAATTATCCTGTCAAAAATGTGCTTAGGAAACCAGAGATGTCAGGCAGGATGGCCAAGTGGTCAGTAAAGTTTAGTGCTTATGATTTAGTATATGAACCTAGAAATGCCCTAAAGTCTCAGGCTTTAGCTGACTTTGTGGCTGATTTCAGTAGTGACATTCAGGACGAGGCAGACCTAGAAGTTCAGCAGTTAGTAGAATCCTCAGGATCTTGGACATTATATACTGATGGTGCATCTAATATAAGAGGAGTAGGTTTAGGTATACTACTAAAATCGCCACAGGGGGACGTATTACCCCAGGCTATTAGGTGTGAATTTCCTGCTACTAATAATGAGGCAGAATATGAAGCTTTAATTGCAGGATTAGAATTGGCTAAGACTATGAGTATCAAGAATTTGCAAGTATATGTTGACTCCTTGTTAATTACTAACCATTTTAATGGATCCTATACCGTTAAGGGTGAGAGATTAATCGAATATCTCGATATTCTCAAAGAATTAGCAGGATATTTCGATGTTTTTACACTTGAACAGGTACCAAGGGAGGATAATGCTGAAGCGGATGCCTTAGCAAATTTGGGATCATCGATTAGGATACCTGAAGGGACCCAAATACCAATATTACACGTCTTATATCCTGCAACGAATCCTCAGGGTAAAGAAGTAGCGGGGATTCGGGATCCCGGAGCGGAATATCCTGAACAGGATCCTAAATCCTGGACGGCTCCAATTGTGAGATATCTCAAAGAAGGACACATCCCTGGAAATGAAAATCCTAAGGCATTTAGGATGAAGGTATCGCGATTCACTATTATAAATAATATTTTATACAAGAAATCTCTTGCAGGACCATATTTGAGGTGCTTGGAGGATCCTGAAGCCAAAGAAGAACTTCAGGATATACATGAAGGGGATTGTGGTAACCATACTGGGGGCAGGTCATTGTTCTCAAAAGTATTGAGGACAGGATATTATTGGCCAACAATGAGAAAAGATGCCGCAGAATATGCTCGAAGATGTGACGCATGTCAAAGACATAGTAACATATTGCATCAACCTGCTGAACCACTATATCCTATTGTTTCCCCTTGGCCGTTTATGAAGTGGGGTATGGATATAGTGGGAAAACTCCCGAAAGCTCCAGGAGGAAAGGTTTTCATGTTGGCAATGACGGATTATTTCTCCAAGTGGGTTGAAGCAGAAGCATTTGTTCAAGTTAGAGATCAAGAAGTAGTATCCTTCATAAAGAGGAATATCCTGACCAGATTCAGAGTACCAGCCGAGATAATCTGTGACAATGGTTCTCAGTTTATAAGCAAGAGAACTACTGACTTTTGCAAGAGTTGGGGAATCAAAATGATCACATCTACTCCGGTACATCCTCAAGCAAATGGACAAGCAGAATCCTCAAACAAGATAATTGTCAATAACTTAAAGAGGAGACTTGGAGCCAAAAAAGGAAGATGGGCAGAAGAATTACCCTTTGTTTTATGGGCTGATAGGACAACGGTAAAGAATGCAACAGGCCAAACCCCATTTTCCTTGGTATTTGGAGCAGAAGCAATGATTCCAACGGAAATAACAATACCTACTGCAAGATCTACCCTAAGTGATCCTGAGCAGAATCCTGAAGCCTTGAGTCAGGATTTAGACACTATAGATAAGAAGAGAGATGCGGCAAGGCTAAGGATGGCAGCATATCAACAGAGAATATCCAGGGCATATAACAAGAATATTAGGACCAGAAGATTTAAGGTTGGAGATTGGGTGTTAAGAAAGGCTTTTCAGAATACTACTAATCCTGCCGATGGCAAGTTAGCTCCAAAATGGGAAGGACCATATGAAGTTGAATCAGAAGCAGGGAAAGGAGCATACAGACTCAAGAATATGGAGGGGGATATGCTACCGAGGTCTTGGAATGCTATACACCTTAAGCTCTATTTCAAGTGAGTTTAGAATTTAATTTCTAACTCAGGATGGTATGAATTCTACCTTTTTTAAATATGTTTGGTTTAATTTGTTCTTTGTAACCCAATACTGACTTAAGCATCGGAGGGGTGTTAGCCAAGCTAACACCCACCTTAGTGTAAGGATGTTTTGCAGTATATGCTTCGGGATGTAGCTCCAGGATGCTCACTCAGGATATTTCGGAAGATTAGAGGATTGGCCCCCTCTCTCACGTACAAGGGATCCTGATCCCTTCACAGGTTTAAAGGTATTCACCTTTCTTCCGAATTGGGTTTAAACACCCCGCCTGGAGCACAAGTTATTCAGGGATAGTTCAAGGTGGCGGGACCAGTCCATGTAAAAGTGGCTGACAATTTCGTTACTGTTGGCTATATCCTGAATCCTAAAGGTATATGAGGATTGATCACCCTCTCTCACGAAAGGGTATTTTCATACTCTCTAAGGTTTAAAGGTTTTCACCTTTCTAAGTCTTGGAGTTTATACACTCCCGCATGTAGCGCATGAAAATTTGGGATTTTCCCCAGGATACAAGGGATTCATCTCCAGTACATCCTTGGGTTTTACCCTTGGGACATAAAAAATTGCCTATACAATGGAAACTGACATTCAGAAGATTTCTAAGTATTTGAAGACATTGTACACAGGGGACATTCCTACCAAGGCAGTGATGTAAAGCTCAAAGGCTAAAGCTCGGAACTGGTATGCTAAATATCTCACACAGGGGACATCTTCATTGGAAAAGTTGCAAGGAGATTGAGGTTTGATAAAAGGGTTATATACTACTCCGGGTATGATCTTTCCTTTGTAAACATCGTCTAAGTTTTTAGTAACACTATGTTTTATAAAAGGTTAAGTATCCTGATATATTCTCAAAGTCCTTTTCAGGATATTTGATTAAGGTGTTTGAAACTAGTATTAGTTTGGAACTTTGATCATTTAGGTATTATCAAAAATTGGTTTTGGAAAAATAGATTGTTTTTCAAAAGCTTTCTACAAAGTTGAACGGACATTTGGAAGTCCTATCCAATAAAAAGTTTTTGCTGAGTATATTGGTCAGGATATAACAATTTTTGCAAAGCTAAGATTTATACTTAGGAAAAACGGAAGCTGATGGCAAGAAAAATAAAAAGATGAAATTATTCTTGAAGCAATTAATACTGGTTGATAACCGAAGGTTTCATCCTGAAACCCAGGACCCATCCACCGTCGGCTATCAAATTGTTTCGATACAGAAATAAAAATTGTTCATAAAAACCTAAAATTGTTCAAACGATTTAAGATAAATAAGCTTTAGGGGGTAGTGCCTTCTTCGCCCATGGTAATTTCAGCAGCATCCGTCTTGGGATCCGCCTCAGTATCCTTCTCGGCATCGGTTGGTTTTTCAACTGCTTTGGAAGATTCTTCGACAACTGATTTGAAAGAAATGCCGCCGAGGTTCTTTAGCTTGGTCTCCAAGGCACCAACATCCCAAGAAGGGCATTCAAAGCCTAATGATTTGGCTTCATGGGCCATCTTCAACCTGGCTTGGAGGAGAGAAATGACGACGGAACTCTTGAGGCTTTCCCGGTAGCTGACCATATCCCATTCATACTGCACGTGGGCAGCTTCAAGATCGGTTTGGGCTTGAAGAGTAACTTTGTTGAGAGCAGTTTGGTGTTCTTGAGTCATAGCTTTAAATTTCTGCTCGTAATGACGAGATTTGGCGGCTGCAATCATGCCTTGATCGGAGATTGTGATT
>JARYGA010051624.1:0-44933 GCA_030545235.1 Helianthus tuberosus | reverse complement strand
GAGCGAAAAGACTTGACAACCCCCGGGAAGCAGCTTTTCTTTCAACCAGACCTTTCTCCATCAATTAGGAATCTGTTGCCGTCACTAAACACAATCCTTAAATTGTAACTATTTTTTGAGTGTTAATTTTTTTGTGTCTAATCCGCATATATATCACCATTGCTCTTGATTTTCTTGACTGTATATCTCTTAATTTCAACATATACACTTGTGATTTAGTTTACGAAGATTTTTCAATGCCGAGAACCTCGATCAGAGAATAAAAAATTCGTATGGTTCAGAATGGTGTAAAACTAAAATGGGATATACCGGGCTAGGATTCGAGTTACAGGAACAAGGGCCAAACCAACCACCAAAAAATGGAATCGTCGAGCGAAAACACTTGACAACCTCCTGGAAGCAGCTATTCTTGCCACCAGATCTTTCCCCAACGATTAGGAATCGGATGCCGTCACTAAACACATTCCTTTAATTGTAGCCATTTTTTGAGTGTTTATTTTTTGGTGTCTAATCCGCATATATATCACCATTTTTCTTAATTTTCTTGACAGTATATCTCTTAAATGTCAACGTATACACGTGTGATTTAGTTTACGATAATTTTTCAATGCCGAGAACCTCGATCAGAGAGTAAAAAAGGCATAAGGTTCACAATGGTGTAAAAGTAAAATGGGATATACCGGGCAAAGATTCGAGTTACAGGAACAAGGGACAAACCAACCACCCAAGAATGGAATCCTTGAGTGAAAAGACTTGAAAAACCTCCTGGAAGCAGCTTTTCTTGCCACCAGACCTTTCTCGATCAATTAGGAATCTAATGTCGTCACTAAACACATTCCTTAAATTGTTGCCATTTTTTGGGTGTTTATTTTTTGGTGTCTAATCCGCATATATATCACCATTGCTCTTGATTTTCTTGAATGTATTTCTCTTAAATGTCAACATATACAGATGTGATTTAGTTTACGAAGATTTTTCAATGCCCTGAACCTCGATCAGAGAGTAAAAAAGGCGTAATGTTCACAATGGTGTAAAACTAAAATGGGATATACCAGGCTAGTATTCGAGTTACAATAACAAGGGCCAAACCAACCACCCAAGAATGGATTCGTCGAGCGAAAAAACTTGAGAAACTCCTGGACGCAGCTTTTCTTGCCAGTTGAACTTTCTCCATCAATTAGGAATCTGATGTCGTTACTAAATACATTCCTTAAATTGTAGCCATTTTTTGAGTGTTTATTTTTTGTTGTCTAATCTGCATATATATCACCATTGCTCTTGATTTTCTTGACCGTATATCTCCTAAATGTCAACATATACTCATGTGATTTAGTTTACGAAGATTTTTCAAAGCCGAGAACCTCGATCGGAAAGTAAAAAAGGCGTAAGGTTCACAATGGTGTTAAACTAAAACGGGATATACCGGGCTAGGATTCGAGTTACAGGATCAAGGGCCAAACCAACCACCCAAGAATGGAATCGTCGAGCAAAAACACTTGACAACCTCCTGGTAACAGCTTTTCTTGCCACCAGACCTTTCTCCATCAATTAGGAATCTGATGCCGTCACTAAACAGATTCCTTAAATTGTAGCCATTTTTTAGTGTTTGTTTTTTGGTGTCTAATCCGCGTATATATCACCATTGCTCTTGATTTTCTTGACTGTATATCTCTTAAATGTGAGCATATACACGTGTGATTTAGTTTACGAAGATTTTTCAATGCCGAGAACCTCAATCAGAGAGTAAAAAAGGCGTGAGCTTCACAACGATGAAAAACTAAAATGGGACATACCGGGCTAGTATTCGAGTTACAGCAACAAGGGCCAAACCAACCACCCAATAATGGAATCGTCGAGCGAATACACTTGACAACCACCTGGAAGCAGCTTTTCTTGCCACCAGACCTTTCTCCATCAATTAGGAATCTGATGCCGTCACTAAACACATTCCTTAAATTGTAGCGATTTTTTTAGTGTTTATTTTTTGGTGTCTAATACGCATATATATCAACATTACTTTTGATTTTATTGAATGTATATCTCTTAAATGTCAACATATACAAGTGTGATTTAGTTTACAAAGATTTTTCAATGCCGAGAACCTCGATCAGAGAGTAAAAAAGGTGTAAGGTTCACAATGGTGTAAAACTAAAATGGGACATACCGGACTTGGATTCGAGTCATAGGAACAAGGGCCAAAGCAACCACCCAAGAATGGAATCGTCTACCGAAAACACTTGACAACCTCCTGGAAGCAGCTTTGCTTGCCACCTGACCTTTCTCCATCAATTAGGAATTTGATGTCGTCACAAAACACATTACTTAAATTGTAGCCATTTTTTGATTGTTTATTTTTTGGTGTCTAATCCGCATATATATCACCATTGCTCTTGATTTTCTTGACTGTATATCTCTTAAATGTCAACATATACACGTGTGATTTAGTTTAAGAAGATCTTTCAATGCCGAGAGCCTCAATCAGAGAGTACAAAAGGCGTAAGGTTCACAATGGTGTAAAACTAAAATGGGATATACCGGGCTAGGATTCGAGTTACAGGAACAAGAGTCAAAGTGTAACACCCTGAAATTTTTTTTTTTTTTTTTTTTTTTGGTTTTTGTAAAGTATACGACAAACAACATGTAATTATGACTACATATACTTTGTAAAAATACGGGTTTGTTTAAACCTTACAATTTTAAAATAATACAACATAACATAATTGAGTACGTCGTTTAAACATTTCAAAAGTTGTTTAGCAAACAGTTTACATCATAAACATTGTTTAAACCGAGTTAATTTATGCGGAAGCTTCGAGAGTATGTGTTCGGTTCTTCAAAAGTTGCTTGATCGTCACCCATAATCCTTGAGTACCTAAGACTGAAATGTTTACATAAACATTTATATTAGAATGCTTAGAAATGATACTTGATCGAAACTACGATCGAAATGAATTTGAAAATTCACACTTATATAAAATTTATAAACATTCAGGCCCTACCTCACCGTAAGTTACGGTGGTCAATTTCCAATAATGGTCCACCGTAAACCAGTAGACTCACACCGTAAGCTCCTGACCTTTACCGTAAGTTACGGTACTACCGTAACTTACGGTAGTCCCTGTAAATCCATCTTTTGGTTGCTTTGTTCATTATACTCAAGCCTAAATCTCGGGTTTCGCTCTTTCTAACATACCAATACATTAGTTTCTCAAAATTCTAATATGTTACATATGAACCAATATCAAAGATCAATCAATCATATTCAAAATATCATGCATATCACGTTATATCAATTTACTAATGTGCAAGGTTCAAATTACGGGTTTCTTAATAATTATTAACCCGTTTTACCTATTTACTCCTTTTGACCCGTGAAGGGAAGTTAAACACTTTTAACTATAAATCTATATATAAGCGTACCTGGCTCGGGTCAACATATTGACCCGTTTTAAGACCTTGTCTCTATAATATGCTAATTCATAGCCTCGCTAATTCATAAACCAATTACCCTGCGAGCATGAGACTCGACATACACTTATTAGTCGTTAATTGTCAAATGGTATAAATATTACCATTTGACCCGTTTGGTCTAGACTACCAAATATTTTGTGCTTAATATTAAATGGTGTTGTTTTAAACTTCAACTCTTTTTCGTCTACACATGACTAATTCGTCGTTTTACTCTTTTTATTCGTTTAGGCTTACCTTAATAAGTAGCCATTCAAAAACTCATTTTATATATATGTCATCTCGTGACCAATTACCATTTCGCCCATTTTACCATTAAACATGGTTTATCATTATTTTATATGTCCCGACCCGTTTCATTTCGTGTCGGGACCATATTTCAAATATAGCTTTTGTCGTATTTACAACCTTTGAATAAACACATAACTTACAAAAGAGGGCGTAAGCTTTACTTACCTTGCATCCGGTTATGCTCTTTTTCTGCGTACTTGATTCGTTTGACCCGCTTCTTTCCCAAGTCTTCATCTAGCTTGTCTAGAGTCAAACTATCATCATCACAATTCGTAAGACGGTTAGATTAGTCATAATCATTTACGACTATTCCATCCTACGGGTTTTATGTCGAATTTATCATTCGTCCATATCAAAATTATCATTCGATCTAATCATTGGTCAGTTTGACTTTTTAAAAGTCAATTGACTTATCAACATATTCAAATGCACATTTGGTTCAATGAACTCACTTAGGCATATTTCATCCGAACTCTTAACGAAATCAAATTTTACATACTAACTAGTAGGCCGCGATTTCATTTAGGCATTTCATATCACTGAAAATGGGCTGTTTTTGGTGACTTGTTTAACCTGTTTACATGTCTTCAAAAATTATGATTTTTTTATATGGCGTACATCTCAGAGGGTTAGGCCTTGTGTTAAAATTTCAAGATCTAACTCTTTACCAAAAATTCATAAAAATTCATTTACTAAGCTGCAATCAGATTCGTCACTTCTGACTGCAGCTTACGGAAAAATTCATTTAAAATTCCTCGTTTATCCGATTGACGAAATTCCAATTGGCGATTCTTTTAATCACTTAAAACTTTCTACAGTAAGAATTTGAGACCATAACTCAATTCCTAAATTGAGTTATGACATTCGTAATGGGCTGCAAATTCTGCCAGAAAACGCAGCTTGAACATTTGATACGGAAAAATTCATAAAACGCTCAATTCTGGTCGAAAAAATGCGATTCCAGTGGGGTTTTAAAGATATTTCCTGGAATTACATTTTAGACTCAAGAAACACATGTTTTTATCACGTTTTGTCCAGGTTACAGCCGATACAAGTCGGCTGTAAATTCTGATCAAGAGTCGTTTGAATTCAGCTTTCAATTTAAGCAAGTTCTTGACATCATAACACCATTTTAGCAATCAAAAACCCTAACAACAATCACCTTCAATGGTGTTCATGGATTTTTTTACTAAAATTAGGCACGATTTCAACATATCTTGTCTAGGGTTTACTCCTAAACACTACAAGGTTCCTATTTCATCCATATAACAAGCATGCATCAACAAATTTCGAATACCCTAAATTCATGAGAATTTCAAGTAGAGAATTAACATCAAATTTTACATACCTTACAACCCCCTTGCGATGAGGATCACGATTCTAAGCTCGGATTTCGTTTTGGACCATATTTGCACCTCCAATTGAGAGTTTTTGTGAGTTTTCTAGGGTTTGGAGCATGGGGATCGCCCATGTCTTTCTTCTGATCGACCAGACTCCCATTTTGGGGTGTTTGGTTTATTTTTTATTTGTTTTATCAATTTTGGTTTCAATTTTAACAAGTTAGGTCCCTCCACTTTTCCTTAATTCTTAATTTAAGTGTTTTAACCCACTCATAAGTCCCTTTCTAACTAGGTTAGAATTATTCCTAGTTAACTTGGTAGGTTCGGGAAGTTGTAACCCGTTTTACTTTAAGTCCCGTTAAATCGGGCCTTTTATCTTTCTATTTTCTTGAAATTTCTTGTTCACTTTAAATAAATATTAGGATTATTTAAATAGATTCCTAATATTTACCAGTTTACTTTTACCACTTACGGTACTTTCCCCGTCTTATGTATTAACAGGGTTTAATTACCCAAACCCGTTTTCGGGGTGTTAGAAGGTTACCCCCCTTAAAGAGGTTTCGTCCTCGAAACCTTTTCTTACATAATTCATTGAGTTTTAACTCAATGTATTTGAGCCGAGAATTCTTTTAAACACTACTTATACCTTTAACCAATTGTTAGTATTACCAGATAAGTATGGTAACATCTTTTTGGTTACTAATTGTCTACGTGTCTCATACGACATAGTGCAACTTGGAATAACGTAGTCTCGTTATTCCCACTAGTTTAGTTAACTTAGCGATATCCATCGCTTTCATATGCTATCGAATTCTTTATGAATCCGTTACTTTGACCCGTTTAAAGGTCTTTAGTGGAATCCTTCACTTTTAGCAACAAATTCTTTTGTTTTCAAATTTATTTATTCGGTTCAGTTATACCGAATCTACCACTTACAAGCAAACCAAATTTCTTGATTTGAATTGCTGACCTTAACCGGTCTCACTAACTAGACTTTTTAGTCCAGTTACTTTTTACCGCTCACTTGTTTATAATGTGATTTTACTTCGCATTACATTTCCTAACCGTGATCGTGTCACATCGTGTTTAGGTTGTATCAACCTTTCATTTTCGAAAATATCACTTTTCGAATATATCGTCTTGCGCCTATCAGTGTCAAGACTTGTATCTTTCATGCTTACTATTTAAATTCCTATCAGAATTTATGTTTGTAAAAACGTTATTTATTACTAAAACCGAAGTTTTAGTTTTAGAATCTTCTCTTTAACTTTTGTCAATTATCCATACCAGGATATTGACAGTCCATAATTTATTCTTTCACAGTCTTAGTTTTATGCGGGGGATTCTCAACCGATTCCCTCGCTTTATCTAATTAACCCGTAGTTTTTTTTTTATCACTTAGCCTTATGGGCTATTTTTTTATTAGACTTTCACCTCTTTAGGGCGAAGTCCTTATAACTTCTTTCTAATCATGACCCGTGGGTCGTTTTAGTCCCGTAGATCTTTCATTTGTTTATAACCCTAAAGGTTATGTTGATCCCGTAGATCACTCATTACTCATGTCATTCTTAAAATACATGTTTGGTGTCAAGGCACCCTATTTTTGTTCGAAGAATCGTTTGGTTTCAAGCTTAGGTCCCGTTAACCTTAATTGGATTTTCATGGCTATAATGGTTTTCTTTCGGACAATTTTCCGATTTTATGACTTCTCACGTCATTTATGCGTCAGTTCTTCTTATGCTTACTGTTATTTGATTTGCATATATTCTTATTTGGTTATATCCCATTACCGGGCTCATTATTCTCTTGCATTTAACGCTACCTTTATCTGGCTAGCGCTCACTTGTGCCATTCGGCGTTATATTGTATTCAACCTGTTTGACCTATTAATGTGAAATCCATCACTTATAAACAATCAACTCTATTCTTTATTCAACCCATTCGACTTCAAATAGTTGAACATATTTACTCACAATTTCTATATACCAGATTTTATAGTCATAACTCGTAATCCGAGTCTTTTGACTTTAAATTCGTGTTCCCGTTTCTCGGTTTACGCATGTGTTTAAATCCTTACCCATCAACCGGGTACTTTACCGAAGTCATTATTAGTGCAAACATTCCGGTATACATTAAGATTTCGTTTAATTTGTTTGGTTGTCTTAGCGAAATCCATCGCTTTTATTCAACCAAACCTTTATTCTTTATTTGACCATCCTTGACAGTCTTAAAAACTATGAATGATGATTATCATCATCATCATTTCTTTACTACGACCAAAGTCAACGACTTTGATCGTTTTTCTCATGTGGGCAATACCTTTGTTTCTATGACCCCGCGGGTCATTTATACTTTGGTTTTACAATGCCCTTTTTGTCTACCATGGTTGTTTCGTCCAAAATGACTTATGTCACGAATTTCCTTGGGTCTTTTATTTCTATGTGCGCCATACATCGTTTTTATGGTTCCCGCGAAAACCATTTATACGAATATGCCCATAAGATTTCTTGACCCTAAGGATCCTTTAAATTTTCATTCATCTTGACCTTACTACATCGGACATAACTGCGCTCATTATAAGAAGCTCATGCTATCATGTGTTCACTACTTACTTGGCCAGAGTAAGCGATCAACACATGGTACGCGTGACCTTATTATAATTACCACATCACGTCCCATGTAAGTAACTCCTCAAATTATTTCCATATTTATGATTTCATTTGGTAAAACTTTATTTAATTGTTAGTTAACAATTATTAGTTTTAGTCGTTTATCCTTGAACATGTAAAATGTCCCTTTTTATAAACATTTATTCACATTCGTTGATGTGATCATTACTTTTCTCAATAGGATTTATATTGAGATTACTTACTTGGATGATCACTCTCGTCCAAGTTTCTATATAACTGAATTCTGTTATTGTCTTGTTATTCACAATTTGTGAATAATACATATTCTCTACTGAATTTCTCTTGGAAACGTCATCCTGGATAGGTAACCTATCCAGGTTTTCCAAGTTTCATATTCTATATGCAACTGTCATTCACTATGTATTTGTTGCATATTACTGTTTGTACTATAAGTTTAAAATGTGCACCTGGTAATGCTTGCCCCAACGGGCATTCCTTGCCATTACTTATTTGCGATCGTTACGCGATTTAGGTCCTTGATGAGTATGCTCTTCTTGTCACATTTCGGACCGTTCCAACATCATATCCGCAATTTGTTAAACTCTCGCTATCTTCAGATGCGAGTGTCCTTCAATTTAAAACATTTACAAGAATTAGTAATATCAACTTCAATAATCGCCCGTATTATAATACAAGGCTTTTCTACTATACGCGTCAACGCGCGCAATTTTGTCAACTATATCAATCATTTCAATTGGGGTAACGTGTATCACACGGTAGCCCTATGTGTTGTTTACAACACTTTAGCATGCTAAACCATTAACATACCTGTACTTACCGGATTTGCAATCAAGCCACGAACCGAACACACTTTATTCTTTAACCATGAGCTCTGATTACCAACTTGTAACACCCTGAAATTTTTTTTTTTTTTTTTTTTGGTTTTTGTAAAGTATACGACAAACAACATGTAATTATGACTACATATACTTTGTAAAAATACGGGTTTGTTTAAACCTTACAATTTTAAAATAATACAACATAACATAATTGAGTACGTCGTTTAAACATTTCAAAAGTTGTTTAGCAAACAGTTTACATCATAAACATTGTTTAAACCGAGTTAATTTATGCGGAAGCTTCAAGAGTATGTGTTCGGTTCTTCAAAAGTTGCTTGATCGTCACCCATAATCCTTGAGTACCTAAGACTGAAATGTTTACATAAACATTTATATTAGAATGCTTAGAAATGATACTTGATCGAAACTACGATCGAAATGAATTTGAAAATTCACAATTATATAAAATTTATAAACATTCAGGCCCTACCGTAACTTACGGTTTCACCGTAAGTTACGGTGGTCAATTTCCAATAATGGTCCACCGTAAACCAGTAGACTCACACCGTAAGCTCCTGACCTTTACCGTAAGTTACGGTACTACCGTAACTTACGGTAGTCCCTGTAAATCCATCTTTTGGTTGCTTTGTTCATTATACTCAAGCCTAAATCTCGGGTTTCGCTCTTTCTAACATACCAATACATTAGTTTCTCAAAATTCTAATATGTTACATATGAACCAATATCAAAGATCAATCAATCATATTCAAAATATCATGCATATCACGTTATATCAATTTACTAATGTGCAAGGTTCAAATTACGGGTTTCTTATGAATTATTAAGTCGTTTTACCTATCTACTCCTTTTGACCCGTGAAGGGAAGTTAAACACTTTTAACTATAAATCTATATATAAGCGTACCTGGCTCGGGTCAACATATTGACCCGTTTTAAGACCTTGTCTCTATAATATGCTAATTCATAGCCTCGCTAATTCATAAAACAATTACCCTGCGAGCATGAGACTCGACATACACTTATTAGTCGTTAATTGTCAAATGGTATAAATATTACCATTTGACCCGTTTGGTCTAGACTACCAAATATTTTGTGCTTAATATAAAATGGTGTTGTTTTAAACTTCAACTCTTTTTCGTCTACACATGACTAATTCGTCGTTTTACTCTTTTTATTCGTTTAGGCTTACCTTAATAAGTAGCCATTCAAAAACTCATTTTATATATATGTCATCTCGTGACCAATTACCATTTCGCCCATTTTACCATTAAACATGGTTTATCATTATTTTATATGTCCCGACCCGTTTCATTTCGTGTCGGAACCATATTTCAAATATAGCTTTTGTCGTATTTACAACCTTTGAATAAACACATAACTTACAAAAGAGGGCGTAAGCTTTACTTACCTTGCATCCGGTTATGCTCTTTTTCTGCGTACTTGATTCGTTTGACCCGCTTCTTTCCCAAGTCTTCATCTAGCTTGTCTAGAGTCAAACTATCATCATCACAATTCGTAAGACGGTTAGATTAGTCATAATCATTTACGACTATTCCATCCTACGGGTTTTATGTCGAATTTATCATTCGTCCATATCAAAATTATCATTCGATCTAATCATTGGTCAGTTTGACTTTTTAAAAGTCAATTGACTTATCAACATATTCAAATGCACATTTGGTTCAATGAACTCACTTAGGCATATTTCATCCGAACTCTTAACGAAATCAAATTTTACATACTAACTAGTAGGCCGCGATTTCATTTAGGCATTTCATATCACTGAAAATGGGCTGTTTTTGGTGACTTGTTTAACCTGTTTACATGTCTTCAAAAATTATGATTTTTTTATATGGCGTACATCTCAGAAGTTTAGGCCTTGTGTTAAAATTTCAAGATCTAACTCTTTACCAAAAATTCATAAAAATTCATTTACTAAGCTGCAATCAGATTCGTCACTTCTGACTGCAGCTTACGGAAAAATTCATTTAAAATTCCTCGTTTATCCGATTGACGAAATTCCAATTGGCGATTCTTTTAATCACTTAAAACTTTCTACAGTAAGAATTTGAGACCATAACTCAATTCCTAAATTGAGTTATGACATTCGTAATGGGCTGCAAATTCTGCCAGAAAACGCAGCTTGAACATTTGATACGGAAAAATTCATAAAACGCTCAATTCTCGTCGAAAAAATGCGATTCCAGTGGGGTTTTAAAGATATTTCCTGGAATTACATTTTAGACTCAAAAAACACATGTTTTTATCACGTTTTGTCCAGGTTACAGCCGATACAAGTCGGCTGTAAATTCTGATCAAGAGTCGTTTGAATTCAGCTTTCAATTTAAGCAAGTTCTTGACATCATAACACCATTTTAGCAATCAAAAACCCTAACAACAATCACCTTCAATGGTGTTCATGGATTTTTTTACTAAAATTAGGCACGATTTCAACATATCTTGTCTAGGGTTTACTCCTAAACACTACAAGGTTCCTATTTCATCCATATAACAAGCATGCATCAACAAATTTCGAATACCCTAAATTCATGAGAATTTCAAGTAGAGAATTAACATCAAATTTTACATACCTTACAACCCCCTTGCGATGAGGATCACGATTCTAAGCTCGGATTTCGTTTTGGACCAGATTTGCACCTCCAATTGTGAGTTTTTGTGAGTTTTCTAGGGTTTGGAGCATGGGGATCGCCCCTGTCTTTCTTCTGATCGACCAGACTCCCATTTTGGGGTGTTTGGTTTCAATTTTAACAAGTTAGGTCCCTCCACTTTTCCTTAATTCTTAATTTAAGTGTTTTAACCCACTCATAAGTCACTTTCTAACTAGGTTAGAATTATTCCTAGTTAACTTGGTAGGTTCGGGAAGTTGTAACCCGTTTTACTTTAAGTCCCGTTAAATCGGGCCTTTTATCTTTCTATTTTCTTGAAAGTTCTTGTTCACTTTAAATAAATATTAGGATTATTTAAATAGATTCCTAATATTTACCAGTTTACTTTTACCACTTACGGTACTTTCCCCGTCTTTTGTACTAACGGGGTTTAATTACCCAAACCCGTTTTCGGAGTGTTACACAAAGCAACCACCCAAGAATGGAATCGTCGATCAAAAACACTTGACAACCTCCTTGAATCAGCTTTTCTTGCCACCAAACCTTTCTCCATCAATTAGGAATCAGATGTCATCACTAAACGCATTCCTTAAATTGTATCCATTTTTTGACTATTTATTTTTTGGTGTCTAATCCGCATATATATCACCATCGCTCTTGATTTTCTTGACTGTATATCTCTTAAATGTCAACATATACACATGTGATCTAGTTTACGAAGATTTTTTAATGCCGAGAGCCTCGATCACTGAGTAAAAAAGGCGTAAGGTTCATAATGGTGTAAAACTAAAATGGGATATACCTCGCTAGGATTCGAGTTACAGGAACAAGAGACAAAGAAACCACCCAAGAATGGAATCGTCAAGCAAATATACTTGACAACCTCCTGGAAGCAGCTTTTCTTTCTACCAGACCATTCTCCATCATTTAGGAATCTGATTCCGTCACTAAACACATTCCTTAAATTGTAGCCATTTTTAGTGTTTATTTTTTGGTGTCTAATCCGCATATATATTACCATTGCTCTTGATTTTCTTGACTGTATATCTCTTAAACGTCAACATATACACGTGTGATTTAGTTTACGAAGATTTTTCAATGCCGAGAACCTCGATCAGAGGGTAAAAAAGACGTGAGGTTCACAATGGTGGAAAATTAAATGGGACACACCGGGCCAGGATTCAAGTTACAGGAACAAGGGCTGAACCAACCACCCAAGAATGGAATCGTCGAGCGAAAACACTTGACAACCTCATGGAAGCAGCTTTTCTTACCACCAGACCTTTCTCCAACAATTAGGAATCTGATGCCGTCACTAAACACATTCCTTAAATTGTAACCATTTTTTGAGTGTTTATTTTTTGGTGTCTGCTCCCCTGATACATCACCATTGCTCTTGATTTTCTTGACTGTATATCTCTCAAATGTCAACATATACACGTGTGATTTATTTTACGAAGATTTTTAAATGTCGAGAACCTCGATCAAAGAGTAAAAAAGGCGTAAGGTTCACAATGGTGTAAAACTAAAATGAGATATATCGGGCTAGGATTCGAGTTACAGGAACAAGGGCCAAACTAACTACCCAAGAATGGAATCGTAGATTGAAAACACTTGACAACCTCCTGGAAGCCGCTTTTCTTGCCACCAGACCTTTCTCTATCAATTAGGAATCCGATGCCGTCACTAAACACATTCCTTAAATTGTGGCCATTTTTAATTGTTTATTTTTTGGTGTCTAATCAGCATATATATCACCATGGCTCTTGATTTTATTGACTGTATATCTCTTAATTGTCAACCTATACATGTGTGATTTAGTTGACGAAGATTTTTCAATGCCGAGAACCTTGACCAGAGAGTAAAAAACTCGTAAGGTTCACACTGGTGTAAACTAAAATAGAATATACCGGGCAAGGATACGAGTTATAGGAACAAAGGCCAAACCAACCACCCAATAATGGAATCGTCGAGCGAAAACACTTGACAACCTCCTGGAAGCAGCTTTTACGAAGATTTTTAAATGTCGAGAACCTCGATCAAAGAGTAAAAAAGGCGTAAGGTTCACAATGGTGTAAAACTAAAATGAGATATATCGGGCTAGGATTCGAGTTACAGGAACAAGGGCCAAACTAACTACCCAAGAATGGAATCGTAGATTGAAAACACTTGACAACCTCCTGGAAGCCGCTTTTCTTGCCACCAGACCTTTCTCTATCAATTAGGAATCCGATGCCGTCACTAAACACATTCCTTAAATTGTGGCCATTTTTAATTGTTTATTTTTTGGTGTCTAATCAGCATATATATCACCATGGCTCTTGATTTTATTGACTGTATATCTCTTAATTGTCAACCTATACATGTGTGATTTAGTTGACGAAGATTTTTCAATGCCGAGAACCTTGACCAGAGAGTAAAAAACTCGTAAGGTTCACACTGGTGTAAACTAAAATAGAATATACCGGGCAAGGATACGAGTTATAGGAACAAAGGCCAAACCAACCACCCAATAATGGAATCGTCGAGCGAAAACACTTGACAACCTCCTGGAAGCAGCTTTTCTTGCCACCAGACCTTTCTCCTTCAATTAGGAATCTGATGCCGTCACTAAACACATTCCTTAAATTGTAGCCATTTTTTGAGTGTTTATTTTTTGGTGTCTAATCCGCATATATATCACCATTGCTGTTGAATTTCTTGACTGTATATCTCTTAAATAACAACATATACACATGTGATTTAGTTTACAAAGATTTTTCAATGCCGAGAAACTCGAATAGAGAGTAAAAAAGGCGTAAGTTTCGCAATGGTGTAAAACTAAAATGGGATATACCGGGCTAGGATTCGAGTTACAGGAACAAGGGCCAAACCAACCACCCAAGAATGGAATTGTCAAGCGAAAACACTTGACAACCTCCTGGAAGCAGCTTTTCTTGCCACCAGACCTTTCTCCATCAATTAGGAATCTGATGCCGTCACAAAATACATTCCTTAAATTGTAGACATTTTTTGACTGTTTATTTTTTGGTGTCTAATCCGCATATATATCACCATTGCTCTTGATTTTCATAACTGTATATCTCTTAAATTTCAACATATACACGTGTGATTTAGTTTACGAAGATTTTTCAATGCCGAGAACCTCAATCAGAGAGTAAAAAAGGCGTAAGGTTCACAATGGTGTAAAACTAAAATGGGATATACCGGGCTAGGATTCGAGTTACAGGAACAAGGGCCAAACCAACCACCCAAGAATGGAATCGTCGAGCGAAAACACTTGACAACCTCCTGTAAGCTGCTTTTCTTGCCACCAGACATTTCTCCATCAATTAGGAAACTGATGCCATCACTAAACACATTTCTTAAAATGTATCTATTTTTTGAGTGTTTATTTTTTGGTGTCTAATCCGCATATATATCACCATTGCTCTTGATTTTCTTGACTGTATATCTCTTAAATGTCAACATATTCACATGTGATTTAGTTTATGAAGATTTTTCAATGCCGAGAACCTCGATCAGATGTTTAAAAAAGCGTGAGGATCACAATGGTGTAAAATTAAAATGGAATATACCGGGCTAGGATTCGAGTTAAAGGAACATGGGCCAAACCAACCACTCAAGAATGGATTCGTGGAGCGAAATATTTGACAACCTCCTGGAAGCAGTTTTTTCTTGCCACCAGACCTTTCTCCAACAACTAGAAATCTGATGCCGTCACTAAACACATTCCTTAAATTGTAGCCATTTTTTGAGTGTTTATTTTTTGGTGTCTAATCCGCGTATATATCACCAATGCTCTTGATTTTCTTGACTGTATATCTCTTAAATGTCAACATATACATGTGTTATTTAGTTTACGAAGATTTTTCAATAGCGAGAACCTCGATCAGAGAGTAAAAAAGGCTTGAGGTTCACAATGGCATAAAACTAAAATGGGATATATCGGGCTAGGATTCGAGTTACAGGAACAAGGGTCAAACCAACCACCCAAGAATGGAATCGTCAAGCGAAAACACTTGACAACCTCCTAGAAGCAGTTTTTCTTGCCACCAGACCTTTCTCCAGCAATTAGGAATCTGATGCCGTCACTAAACACATTCCTTAAATTGTTACCATTTTCTATGTGCTTATTTTTTGGTGTCTAATCCGCATATATATCACCATTGCTCTTGATTTTCTTGACTTTATTTCTCTTAAATGTCAACATGTACACGTGTGATTTAGTTTACGAAGATTTTTTAATGCTGAGAACCTCGATCAGAGAATAAGAAAGGCGTGAGGATCACAATGGTGTATAACTAAAATGAGATATACTGGGCTAGGTTTCGAGTTACAGAAACATGGGCCAAACCAACCACCCAAGAATGGAATCGTGGAGCGAAAACACTTGTCAACCTCCTGGAAGCAGCTTTTCAGACCTTTCTCCATCATTTAGGAATCTGATGCCGTCACTAAACACATTCCTTAAATTGTAGCCATTTTTTGAGTGTGTCTTTTTTGGTGTCTTATCCGCATATATATCACGATTGCTCTTAATTTTCTTGAGTGTATATCTCTTAAATGTCAACATATAGACGTGTGATTTAGTTTACGAAGATTTTTCAACGCCGAGAACCTCGATCAGAGAGTAAAAAAGATGTAAGGTTCAAAATGATGTAAAACTAAAATGGGATATACCGAGCTAGGATTCAAGTTACAGGAACAAGGGCCAAACCAACCACCCAATAATGGAATCGTAGAGCGAAAACACTTGACAACCTCCTGGAAGCAACTTTTCTTGCCACCAGATTTTTCTCCATCAATTAGGAATCTGATGCCATCACTAAACACATTCCTTAAATTGTAGCCATTTTTTGAGTGTTTATTTTTTGGTGTCTAATCCGCATAGATATCACCTTTGCTCTTGATTTTCTTGACTGTATATCTCTTAAATGTCAACATATACACGTGTGATTTAATTTACGAAGATTTTTCAATGCCGAGAACCTCGATCAGAGAGTAAAAAAGGTGTAAGGTTCACAAATGTGTAAAACTAAAATGGGATATACCGGGCTAGGATTCGAGTTACAGGAACAAGGGTCAAACCAACCACCCATGAATGGAATCGTCGAGCGAAAACACTTGACAACCTCCTGGAAGCAGCTTTTCTTGCCACCAGACCTTTCTCCATCAATTAGGAATCTGATGCCGTCACTAAACACATTCCTTAAATTGTAGCCATTTTTTGAATGTTTATTTTTTGTGTCTAACCCGCATATATATCACCATTGCTCTTGATTTTCTAGACCCCTAAACTCAACTGAGTTTTCAGCAACAACATCAGAAAGTTTCAGCCCTTTTTAAGTGAGTTTAACTCACTTCTTCTTCTACTTCTTCTTTGTTCTTTCTTCTAAAACACTTGGATAACCCTAGGAAGGTTTTCACATGTTTGCTTGGGCAAACTAAGGTGAAACCTCACCATTTTTTAGGCCTAAAGTGAAGTAAACTTTTTGCTCATTTTTACTTCTTTGTATGTTCTTTTTTATGTTGATAACTTGATGGAATCTTGTTCCCATCAAGATCGCAATCAAGTCTATGATTGTGGGTTTGTATTAGGGTGATTATCATCAAATTTATGAGTTCAAACACTCACTTATTTTCTGTTTAAACTTGATAATCAAATGATGAAAACAAGCACAAGTCATCATCTTCCATATGATGAACTTGTGACTTGTGAAGTGTGAACAAACGGAAGCTTTGGCTTTCCAAAGTAAGTTCCACTCCTTCATTTGAACACCCTTATAACTTGTTAGAATAATTTTACTTTATTGTTATTCATGACCCTCCTTCCATCTTCACGATGGTGTGTGAAGTGGTGAATCATATAATGAGGTATCCAACCTCCATGCTTGACACACATGATACTACATGTTAATACTTGATTGGACTTAGTTTTTAGGATGTATTATTACTATATATACTATAAATAACTATATAAAAACATGACTGAGTTGTGATGTTAGTCAAGTTATGATTAATCATCTTAAACCCAAGCTAAGATATCAAAGACTCTAGATTACTTGTTATGATTCCAATGGGCAATTTGGGACCCATGAAACCACTTGATATGGTGTCATAAACAAACTCTTAAAACTTTGATATTACTTTCATATATACATACTTTCACTACTTTAAATTCCTAATTCCGAGTCTAAAACACCTCATAAACTCCAACACCGAACACATTAATTCTGCTTTTCTCATTAATTCGTCAATACATGGATAATCGAAAGACTTGGCAATTTTGTGAGTACACTTGACCCTTTTTCGCTTTAACACACTTTGGGTGTAACATGTTTAACTTGTAAAAATACACCATTCACACAAATATACTTTATTCGCTCAATCCGCGATACATGCTATTTGATATGCTTAGGTTACATGCTAGAACACATACATGTTACTTGTCCTTAACTTAGCTAGCCCACCTTAACAATTATAGCGCTATAGTAGTAGCACGCCGCCCGTCGTGGATTTGTTAAGTCAACATTCTTATACATCTCGTTCACTTTTGTGGCGAGGGACACTTAAATTTCTTGTGGACACTTGGGTTTGACTTTTAGTTATGCATGCTAGTTCAACCTTGTATACCAAATTGCCATGTTGTATTTGAGAAATGCTTTTTATACTTATGCCATGTGTCTAAAACTAGCGTACTCGCCAATACGTTTGTATTGAACTATGCTTTTAAAACATGTTGCAGGTTAAATGATGACGTTGACGATGCATGGAACTTAATTGGATGCCTAGAAACACATTTTAAATTTTGTATAGTTAATGTAATATAATTCTTTTGTTTCAAGTTGTGTTTGATTTCAATCGATGTAATTGACTCTTTAGCAATGAAATGAAATTCATTATTTAAATACTTGTCGCAAATTAGTGTTATGAGTACTGAACAATCTCGTTTTCGTCGCACTCTGATATTTCCGCCATCGGTTGGGGTGTGACAATATGTGTTTCCCTGATGGTTATAATTCTTCTTATGAATCTAAATAAGTGAGTGTGCATTATCTTAGTCAGTTTATGCATTCTCCTACTCAGATTCATTTCAAAGTTGCGTTAAGAATTTTGAGTTATTTAAAAGGTGCCCCTGGAAAGGGAATTTTGTTTAAAAAGTGGGACCTTTTGGACATAAAAGTTTTTCTGATTCTGATTGGGCTAAATGCTTAGGGTCTCAAAAATCTATTACTAGTTTTTGTGTGTTTTTAGGTAATTGTATTGTGTCATGGAAAAGTTAAAAGTAGTCAACTGTGTCAAGGTCTTCTTCTGAGGCGGAATATCGGTCAATGTGTGCTGTGACATGTGAAGTTATTTGGATTTCAAACTTGTTAAAGGAATTGAAGATTGATGTCACTCTTCCAGTTCAGCTTTTTTGTGATAGCACGGCGTTATTCGAATTGTGGGTATTAAGTCTGAGGATCAGGCCGCTGATACATTCACAAAAGGATTGCTTGTTTGTCTTCATGAAAAGGTTTGTCATCTCCTCTATATGTTTGACTGTTTTGCATATTGATCTGGGGGGGGGGGTTGTTGAAGTATATATAAGATTATATATTTCTCTTTTATTCATCTCAATATGTTTTAATCCTTATTTATTTTTTATTTTTCATGGGCTGCTTATTTGGGCTTTTGAGGATAAGCTACAGTTGGGCTTTGTGTTCGCGTAGGGTTCAAGTTAGGGTTTATGTCTCATGTCTGCTCCAGGTTTATAAAAGGGGGGTTTGTCTTGGGATTGAGGAACGCTCGATACATCTCTCTTTGTCTACACAACAACATCTCTTACGGCTCGAAGTTTTTGTCGTTCCCCTGCTTCGTCTTTCTCTCGAACATCTTCTTTCTCTCGAACATCTGAAGGTTTTTGATTCCTTATGTTCGAGAGTTTATAGTAGCCGTGTTTTGATCATCACGTGAAGCAGATTATCAGTTGATAATCTGCTGTGTTTGATTCTTTTTTACGGACCTGAACAGATCGTCTATCTGTGGTATTTGTGTGTTACGGCTTGATAGTTATTGCTGCGTTTGAATCTGTTTAAAGCAGTTGTACAGATTGTTTTTATATAAATAAGTTTTGTGCTTGATATCGTGTTCTTGACACATCTCCCTACATTAGTAGCAACAAATTGTAAGCTAAACCTATATTCAACGTTTTTAACTTCAATATTAATATTGTTTCCTATTAGATGATACAAAAGTGGAAGAACATCAAACTTCTGCCCAAGTTTAAAACCCTTAGCAGTAGAGGATTTAGTTTCATATACACCATCTTCTTCAACTTCAATGGTAGAGGAATTATTACCTGAAATACGTAAAATCAAGCACAAACTTATGCCCTAATTCCAAACCCTAGCGTCCACCAAACCAACATGGCCACAAACACTCGTAACCCTACAAAGCAACTCGAAATCACTTGAAAATACAAAATCGTAGTTATTTAGGGCTGGGAAATCTGAAATAGAGGACGAAGAAGTGTCATCATACCTTCAATCGGAAATTAGAGGACGAAATCTATATCAAATTTCCGATTGAAGGTAGTATAGATAATGTAGTTTTGGATTATTTTTTGAGTTGAAATTGTATTTTATGGATTTATATGGTTAATAACTTAACACGGTTGAACCGTCTGGTTCAACCCGGTTGAACCATTTTTAAGCCTAACCCAGTATGATTTAAAAACCGATTTTTAAAACGTTGCAGTTATGGAGGTCGGCGCTAGTAGGTAGGTCATATCGGTAGTCATATCAAAGTTATATATATAATAAAATGTCATGTCTTAACTCACAATGAAAGCGATAAAAAAAAATACTGGATACATGTAGCAAACGTTTTCTACTGATCCATATAGCTCTTTTCAAATTTTAGGGCTACATTACTAGAGTCAAGTTATATTGTTTTGAGGGTAACATATATAAGATGGCGAACCATTATGGTCCTCACAAACAAGCAGACAAATGTATGATGGCGAATGATGGTTCTCATAAAAACATTAAACATGTGTACTAAACATGTGGTAGCTAAAAACCTACGGAACCTCACTTTGATTTATATATTATTTAAACTGCTCTGGTTTTTTTTTTTATTTTTTTTTATTTTTTATTTGTATTATTATATTTTATATACACTAAGATTTTGATTGCATAAATCATTTAAATATGGAAGATCACTATTGCTTGTTAACTTTTACACACATAAAAAAGTTACATTTAACTTTTGTAATTTTGGCCTTAATTATCAACACAAAGAAATTTATTACTATCAGAAAAAAAATATTTAAGTTTTGAGAATTTAGTTAAGCGGTAAGAGGTCTGTCTTCCCTAGTGGAGACACATGTTTGATTCTCACTTGTGTCATTTTCCATTGGCATTTGGGTGAAAGGACGAATCTGACATTTAAGCGTGGGTTAGAACCTGACAATGAGCGAGAGTTTACAGATTTCATCCGGTCCCCACGCATCAAGGGGGTACTGTCGAGGAGTCGACCTTGGACATAGCTCAAGTAGAGTGTGCACGAAAATATCCGCGATGGCATGCGATGTGGAGTGAAACGATTGGTGGGTTAAAGATAAGGTGCCATCTATGCATGCAATACAATTTCATGTGGCTACGTTGTATATAATTTTAATAAACCAATCAACATCATTCGACCTTATATATAAACACAAACTGAACCCCTTAACTTTATAGTTCAATCTCCATATTTGAATCTTTAAGTTCCAGCAACTTAAGTAAGGAAGCAAATGGCATCCATCTCCGCTCCCATTTCTACCTCTTCACCATCCTTCCCTCCACTCCAAAAGCCTATGATCACCACCATCGGTTTTCCATTTCTCCGTATGTGGCAATAATCAAATTAAATCAATAATAAGAGCATTCACATACCCTATAATTACACTTAAAAACACTATATTTTCTCTCTTATTCCAGTTAAATAATATTTTTTATAACTTTTTCTGTCTCCTCCACTCACAACCAATTTCAAAATATATTTAAAAATTATACAGGTGAACAATGTCATACAAATGAACAATTGCATTTTTCTCTTTACTCAACTCACAACCATTTTTTATAATATAAATATAACAGTCATAGTTAGAATTTGATGTAAGGGACGTGAATGCTTTTAGTCATTACTTATACAGTACTGGTTTATAAATATGTTAACGAAAGTTGTTAATCTTGATCAGGATTGCCATCGATAAGCAAGGCGGGGAAAGTTAGATGTTCCGTAGAAGATAAGCCACTTGTCAAACCCATCGATGATGCACCACCAACTCCTGAGGATGACTTGAATCCACAAGCACCCTGTCCAGGTAATACATTAATGGCTATCTTCTCATTTTTTGAGTGTTTTCATATGATTCGAACGAATACCATGTTAGAAGAGGGAATTAACATGTTAACATTTGAATGAATTGTGAAGATGAGGTGACTCCACCATCACCCTGTCCAGGTAATACAATGGCTATCTTCTCATTTCTTTGAGTATTTTCATATGATTCGAACGTGTTACAAGAGGGAAGTAGCATAACATATTAACATTTGAATGGTTAATACAGGAAAGAACTCATGGCCGGAGCTTGTAGGGAAACCTGGAGTAGTGGCAGCATCTATAATTGAGAAAGAGAATCCACTGGTTAATGCTATCGTGCTATTGGAAGGAACTTTCATCACTATGGATTTTCGGTGCGACCGTGTACGGGTGTGGGTGAACACTGACGGGGTGGTGATTGAAACACCTGTCATTACATGATTGAGCTAGAGGTTTTTTTTTTTTTAACGGCAAATTTGGATCACTGACGGACCACTGGAGTATCATCGTGCCACCAGCAGAACCACCCGATCATATCCATCTCCACTAGACAACAATACCTATACACCAATTTAGGAGGAAACCCAAAAAATCTGGGAAAACCCCCCTTTGTGGGAATTGAACCCATGACCTAATGGTCATAAGCCTTATCACACCACTAAGGCTATAATGTCATGGGTAAAAGGCTAGTTAATTAGTCATGATCGTCGTATAAATTTTATAATAAATTAATAATGTGTACTTGTAATATATTTGCTGAATAATCTTGTTTAAAGATTATCCGGTAAGAAGTGGACAATGTACCAATGTTCTAATAAATAAGATGTGTAGCATATGGGTATATCTATCACGTATGTAATATTTTGGTTCTTTTGTGTTTAGTTTGCAAATGTTTAGTATTAAATTGGTGTAATAACTGGATAAGTTTTTTTTTTTTTTTTTTTTTTGAACCGCATACAGTTAAAACGTTACTAACTGGGTTATAGTTAGCATCACCAAGTTAGTACTAAAACCCCCATGCCTGGATTTAAATCTAGGATCTCTAAGAAAAGCAAAGCTTCCCACATTCCTCTTGATTACTAGGCCAAGGGAATATTGCTAATAAGTGGATTAGTTGAGAGTGGAGTTTAGGTAATAATAAATATTATCAAAACATATAATTTGTTTTGTATGTAAAGAAACGATGAAGGTTAGCTTTTTATATTAAAACTAAAGAAAATGACCAAAATACCCTCAATTATCTAAAAGATCAAAAACCATTTATATATACTCTAATTTACAACATAAAGGTGCATTAGTACTAATCCATGTGCTAGTTTTGTGTTAGAAATAGGTGGTTTGGTGACTTTAATTAATTCATGTGCTTAGTATGTGTTGTCTTAGTTTTTTGCTACTCACATTTTTTCTTCATGGTTTTAAAATCCACTTAGAGAAACTATCTCTCAACTTGAACATCACTCTCTCTCTAAACGTCTAGCATTCCCTTTTCTTTTTCCTACTCCTTTTCCGACGACACACCAGACGTTCCTATGGTGGTTATTGATTGACAGAGAACGGGGTAGGTTGATTCTAGAAAGAGAACCAGAGAAAGAGATTGGTTTTCACTACAAAAAAATCCATTTAGTGGCATTTTACTTTGTGCAATTAATTTTGATTTTAATAGCACTTTGTGTATGCCATATTTGCTTAGCATACACTTTTAGTGGCATTTAGTCCTTATACCACTAATTTAGAGTTTTAATGGCACTTTACATATGTTTTTTTAGTAATTTTTAATGATACTTTACATATGTCACTAACGTACTTATACTCCCATCTTGAAACTTCTCTTATAATTTTCCCTTCTGGTATATAACTTTTCCCTCTCGTAATAACATCTCCCACCAATCAATTTTCCGTCCAAAAAATCATGTTTCCTCAAAATCCTTATTAAATATCTCCCTCCAAAATCAATTAATTCTCTCCCCTTACGTTCATCGATCTGCATTCTTATTCGAGTTTCACCTTTTCATTCTTATTTAAGTTTCACCAGGACCTAGGTATGTTTCTCTACTTGTTGTCTATTTCACCATATTGCTCCACTTGATGTATTTAATACAACACAATAGAAGCCACACATGAAGTAAAGCAAAACACAACGCCAATCCGACTGACTAGTTCAGTGCTGGATGACACGGCTATGGTTAGGGTTTCGTCACACTGATTTCATTACTAGCATCGTATGCAATCGAAATTGCCTATGTATCTTTCTTATTTATGTTTACAATGAATTAATTTATTGGAAAGGAAAACGAAACCCTAGAACTAGCCTAGGGTTTTAGTCCAGTAGATCCCAATTACATTTTAATGGAAGATTGATTGCCTTTTTTAGTAACTAGGATTGAGGATCCGCACGTTGCTGCGGTAACGTTAAATCGACTAAAATTAAACAGAAAAACATTGAACAACACACTTTGCGACATTTTAACTCACTAAATTCAGACTGAAACGTAAAACATTATCGTAGCAAGAGATAACAAAGTTGACGGGAACAGAATCATGTAAAAATAGAAATAAAAAAAAACTTTAGCAAGCATTTTAACTCGCTAATCTCAGACCGAGACGTAAGACATTATCGCAATAAAAGGTCACAAAGTCGACGGAAACAAAATCATGTAAAGCTAGAAATAAAAAAAAAACTCAAGTAAGTTGTCACCCAATCCCTGTTGTGGATCTAAAATTATAATAAAATTATTTTTTATTTTAGTTATTTGAATTGATATTATATTAACTTTTTGGATTGATATTATATTAGCTATTATTTCTTGTAGAGTTTGAGATGTCCAACCCTAGATAGAGAAGAAAATAACCTCTGCATAAAACTACAATGACATGTGTTTGAGAGATAAAGAGTGGAACTTACCACAAAATAAAAAATATATATATAATCTACATGTTACATGTGGCTCAATAAAATTCCTTAAAATTGAATTGTAAATTCGTTTCACAAAGTAATGATAATTAATATAGGGGAAATGTGTGTTGTTTCTTCTGATTTTAAGTAATATATGCTTTCATGGTGTCACACCCCGATATTTCCACGTATTACCGATGGGCCCGGTGGGCTGTATCGTGACGTAGTTGATATCATCATAGTCAAACAACACAATTTAAATGCACAGCGGAAGCAAAAGATGAATCACATTACAAACCGAATAAAATAGTAATATCAAAGTATCACAAACGGACTGTAATGGATCCACAGGCGGATCAAAAGATGAAAAGATTATTGTTCAACAGACTTTAACATCTAAAGCTTGCAAGACTTGGTTAATGATGCCAGGAGTAGCCAGCCTATTTCGTCTAGTACCTGCACTTAGCCTTTTTGGAAAAAATACGTCAGTTTACACTGGTAAATACAATTAACTGACTTATTTTGAAAACATTTAAGAAAATTGATTTGAATGCACAAGGCACAAAATATCTTTTATAACTTGGGACAATTATTTGAAATAATCTTGTATACAGATTTATATGTTTGTCGTCCGTCAGGGCCAGTTAGAAGAGCCGGACAAGATTAACTGACACGCCACATGTATAATGCCCACAAGATTGATTCCTTTAAGTGGATTACCAGTTTTTACATATGAAACTGTCAGGTGTATGCCTACACCCCGTGCTTAGGTCGTGGCCATTTCAATGAATGATGCCAAGGATATCCGGGACATGGTCATTAACCCCCCAAAAGCCATATACCAAACAAAACAGATTAAAAACAGGTTATGTAACTTTATTAATCACAATCCGATTTAATGTCACATACCCGACCAAGCGGTATTATTATAATACCGTATCCCAAGCCCCGTATAAGGGAAAATAAGTTAAAAGTATTTACCTGAGCAAGTATATTTCACAAACAGCGAGTGCAAGTAGCTTTTACCAGGCTCCTAATCTGGAACAAAGGTTTTAATAACCTATTAGATTCCTAACGGGTCTTAAATAAGTGTAACCTTAGACCGGTTAGTTTTAAAGGAAGATTTACGGTTCAAAACGCACGATTAAGCGATGACCGGATTAGAGTGTGGTTTAGACCCGACAAGTTCGTATACTGTATAATATGGGTAAACTAAACACATTCTAGATTTTGAGATAAAAACGATAAGGTTTGACCCGTTTCGGCTAATTTATGCAAACTAGTTACATAAACCGCACCGAACGCGAAAGATGCGTAACGGGTAACCAAATGAGTCATGAACAGGTTTCCTAAGTTAATATGTCTTAAACATGTTGTGATATCAGTAGGATACCTTCCATTATGCCCAAAATGGATTTAAACTCAAATTATGCCACGTAGGGGTATTTTGGTAAATTTAAACGTTTTAGAAGAGTTTAAATATAAATCTGAGTTTCAGGTCTGATATAATCAGAAAAAATACTTATTTTTATAAGTCATAACAGTAGGGTATGGTATATAGGTGAAATTTACCTTTTATAACTAAACTATGCACCGTAGGGGCATTTTGGTAATTTTACATAAGCTTTAAAGGTTAAAATAGGGAATCTAAGTTTAAAACTTTTGCTCACTGTTAAAATATAAAAATTTGCTTAAAACATCAGTAGGTATTAAGTCTTATATGAGAAAAATGGTTTTAATACATACTATGCGTTTTAAACGCGTAAAAAGACGGTTTTAAGCGATTTCCGGGTTTTTAAAGAAAAACTGATATTTTTATCATTCCAAAAGACTTAAAATATTTTATTTATCATGTAGGATCAGTAGAAAAAGGTTTGGTATCAAAATGATTTGTAAAACTCATTTCGTAGGCCAAAAGGGCAAAACCGACAATAACCGAATCAAGGCATGAACCCTATGTTATGCTCAGCCTAAAAATAAATAAAAATCTTCAAAAATCCCAAAATATTATTTTACATCAGTGGGTAAAAAGTTTGGTGTCAAAAATTAGGTTTAGATAGGATTTATGCTAATTACGCCGTTTAATTAATAAAAAACTTCTTAATTACGCTATTGAGCATAACTCCTAATCTAGACCTCAAAATGATGTCAAATTTTTAGGACAAATTTATAAATCAGTAATAAAGGTTTTTGTCCTCTCATATTTTAAAAAATCTTGTTTTATGGTCAAAAGGGGATAATAGTCAACATTTAAGCATTTAACGGAAACATGCATATGAATCGGATAACTAATGAACCAAGTTTTATAATCAAAGAGGGTTATACTAACATGTAACCTGGTCCTAATAAAGCTCTAAGGCATTTCTAAACTATGCTCTAATGGGTCAGAACTAAAAGTCAAAGCAAAAGTCTACTTTTGCGACTTTCGGCTCCGAACCGAGCTTAAACTGAAAATTGTTGGGTTGAACATGCTTAGACATGTTCTTACAATAATTACCAAGTTATATGAGTGATAAAACAGGTTGCATGGCTTCTACATTAATAATTATGCGTTTATTTGAAAAAAATGCTTTTCTGTTGACTTTTTCTAATCAAGTTTGACCCGACAATTGACCTAGTTAGAGTGGGAATCAGAGAGTGCCCTTTTAAGGGTTTATTACCCACATAATTACCAACTCATAGGTACTTTCAATTCGAGATTTGATTGGAAAAATTATGATTAATCACGAAGTCAACCCTTAATTATGATGGTTTGACTTTAGGCTATTAAACAAAGTAAAACTGAATTAAGAAGGGTTAAGGACACTTACTGAAGTCCTATGCATGACTAATGATCACTATGAATTGGTCTTGAGCTCCAGGAACCTCCAGAACAAGTGCTATGAAAGTTTCCAAGTGAAGTGCCCAATGTTTGCAACTAAGAGTTTCCAAGTGAAGTGCCCAATCAGATGCTTACAAGTGCCCCCTATGCCTGAAATCCCATTTGCACAACCCCTGGTATGTAAAACAAAGCTCTAAAGGCGGTGCAACAGGCTGAACTGGCACCTGCAGGTGTTTTCTGTCGCTGGCAGTCCCAGGCGGCCCGCGTAAGGGTCCCCAGAAGCCTTACGCGGCCGGTATGAGGCCCAGGTCAGGTTAAAACAAGTTTCAGCTTTTTGCATTTCAGCCCCTGGTCCTTTTAAAAGTGGTTTTAACTTCCTATCTTGCACTTTTAACCCTCTAAATTGATTTCTAAGGGCTCCAACACATAACCAAACTTTGTAAGGTCCTTGGTTAATTTTATGATCACCCGAAAAACCTTAAATTTCAACGTTGACGCTTTTAACCCCTCATATACGAATGTTATCATAACTTTCTCATACTTTATCGAAACCTCGTGAAATTTTTATCACTTATTCTAGTGAGAATAATTAATCGTTACAAAGCTTCAGGTTTGCTAAAAGGTCACTCAGAGGTATAAATTAAACATGTTCACACATTTAACCCCTGTAGTTTGTAATCTCTCCCTTTCTTTCACAACTGGCTTCGTATGATCCATAATTCATCCGTTTGAGGGTATAAACATCGTGCAGGGTTATTGAAAGGTATAATTATCAATTGTTGACACTTTGAATCCTTTTATACACGTACATTCTTCGTTTGTCAACTTTAGTCCCTCATAAGTAATCTGTTACACCTCTAAAGCTTATGACACATGTTGTTATTGTATTGGACATGAAATTACGAGGTGTTACACATGGTGATTTAGTGACATCTTGTAACACCTCGTAAATTCGTACTTAATGTACTGACACGTGTCCATACTCTCATTTGTGCCTAATGCTGGCCGGGAGGGACTAATTTTGCCAATTATGGAAAGTATGAATGTGGAGAGTTGTTATATCCTCCACACCTTGTTTTAGATCTCGACGTCGAGGTATACTGGAACAGGTGTGGATATTTCTTCCACATCTCTGATTCAAGCTCCCAAGTGCATTTTGGTCCTCTTTTGGAATCTCATTTCAGTTTGACCAGAACTAATCTCTTGTGTTTGAGATTTTTGATCTTTCTATCTTCAATCTGTAGCGGTTTCTCTACAAACTTAAGTTTCTCATTTCCTCAATGTCCTTAAGAGGTACCATTAATGTTTCATCTGCTAAACATTTCTTGAGATTACATACATGAAATACATCATGTATTCCTGCCATTTCCTCTGGAAGTTGTAGCTTGTAAGCTACTGGTCCTATTCTTCTAATAATCTCAAAAGGTCCAACATACCTGGGGCTTAGCTTTCCCCTCTTAACAAATCTGACCACTCCTTTCCATAGAGAAACTTTTAATAATACTTTATCTCCTACTTGAAATTCCAATGGTTTTCGTCAGTTATCAGCATAACTCTTTTGACGATCGCGTGCTGCTTTGAGTCTTTCCTTGACTTGAATAATATTGTCCGTTGTTTCTTGTAGTATTTCTAGTCCAGACAGTTTTTTTTCTCCAATTTCTGCCCAACAGACTAGAGTTCGACACTTTCGTCGATAAAGTGATTCAAATGGTGCAGTATTAGTACTGGTATGATAGCTGTTATTGTAGGAAAACTCTACTAATGGTAAATGATCGTCCCAATTTCCTCCAAAATCAATTACACGAGCTCTAAGTATATCCTCCATTATCTGAATTGTCCTTTCTCTTTGTCCGTCCGTTTGAGGATGATAAGTTGTGCTTAGTTTTAACTTGGTTCCCATTGCTTTCTGGAAACTAGCCAAAAATGAGAAGTAAAACGGCGATCTCTGTCAGAAACAATAGATAAAGGAATTCCATGTAATGAAACTATTTCATTTACATATAACTTGGCTAATTGTTCCATACTGAAAGTTTTCTTCATAGGTAAGAAATGAGCAGATTTGGTTAATCTGTCTACAATCACCCAGATTGCATCATTACCTTTTCGTGTCTTGGGTAATTTAGTAACAAAGTCCATTGTTATTGATGTGCGTGTGGTGGTATAGAATTTTAAGTATATTTTTAGCCCTTTTTACACATTAGTCAAGTTTTAAATTTATAAAATATGATATTTACTAACACCAAACACACATATGGGCAAGTGCACCCATCGTGAGCGTAGTATAGTGTTGGTAAGATACCGAGGTCGTCCAAGGACACAATAGCTTTTAGTACCAGTTTATCCTCAACGTCTAATCAAATCAAAAGTTTAGAAAAAAAAATTTTAAACAAGAAAAATAAAACTAACTAAAAATGTTGAAAATAAAAAATAAAAATAAAAACAGAAAGACAAGATGAATCACTTGGATCCGAATCGCATTTAGTGTAACCTTTGATTATTTCCGCACTTTTGCACTTTTTAAGAGATTATATTAGTTATAGTAGTAGGCCCCTCTTTTGAAGGTGACGTTACCCTCAACCCAGTAGTTTGAGTCAGCAAGGATACAATCCTAATGGGTTGGATTATTGAAAGATAATTAATTAAGTTATTAATGCATATTGTGGTAGGCCCCTCTTTTGAAGGTGACGTTACCCTCGACTAAGTAGTTTGAGTTAGCAGGGATACAATCCTAAATTGCCGGGTTAAAGTTTTAATAGTAGTTTACATATGAGGAGATCAAGGAGTTTGGACCCCCGCCATCCAATACCAGAGGGTATTGAAGAGGTCCTACTAAACTTGACCCAGGTCCTTGCAAGATCTATACACTAAACAAGGCAAGACGCTTACCAAACCATTCCCTTAACCCCCGACCAGGTAGCCAACATATCTCCATATAGACCGTGGAGATATGAATGGTGAAAATATTTTATTTTATATAGACAGTAAAATAATGCCAAGACACCACGGACAAATGATAAGGAAGATTCACCTTCAACATAAGAAACTAGTTATTAAAGTCATTAATACATAACCAAATAAAAAGTGCGAAAATATTAAAAATAAAAAGTATTACACTAAACACTTGTCTTCACCAAGTGATGTAAGAGACTTAGGCAAACATGGCATTTGATTGTCAGGAACTCTTACGATCAATCTTGGATCCCGAGTGTAGGATCGTTTTCAGACCCAAACGAGTCAATCAGAAGAGTTTTTCTCAACACAAAAGGCGGAAACAGACGTACTGAGGTCAATTCAGCAAGATATACACTTTAAACTGTCGTATTATTGATTTGATTGCAAATTACAGCAAGATGACACTTCGGCAGCACTTCGTGGCTTCAACCGGAATTATTACATCTAATTTCGCTTGGAGGAGTATATATAGGAATCTAATTCCACTTGAAGGTGTCTCAAACAGAATTACACTTCAAGCGGAATTACCACTTCAAGCGGAATTACTTGTTCAAGCGGAATTAGCCTTTCAAGCGAAATTACATGAAATCTCGAAATACGTGCCCTGATCTAACATTTTAATACAAGACTCGATACAGGACGAAGTCGACAGACGCATGCACTAACAGACTCCCCCTCGAATGTTGACGAGTATTAAGTGTCGAGTCTTCGCGTCTTCAGTCTTTATCAGTCTTTGGGCTTCTCTTCAAAATATTTGACACTGTAAAGCATCTTTCAATCTTATCTCTTCTCTTTCTCAACACCAAATCTCCCCCTCGAATGTTGATCTAATATTCAATTTCAGAATCACAATCTGGCTCTTGAATCTTCTAATTCTCTTGATCAGATCTCTTGATTCCTTAAGTTCATCAGTGTCAGCAGTTCCAAGATCGTAACCTAGCTCAAATCTTGCTCAGGATCGAAATCTGGTCATTTGTCCATTTATCCCAAGATCTGTTGCTGGTTTCTTCTTTTCCACAGATTCAAGACCAATTCCTGGCTCTACCATTACCTGCACAAATCTTTACCCAGAAATAAATTTCACTCTGCTAACCACTTGTAAATATAATTCACAAAATGATTTAACATATATAAACTCTGATGAACTACTTGCAGAAATTATTCAATCAATGAATGATTTTACAATGTTACACACTGATGAACCATTTGAAGAAATATCATTTTTCTTTTCAAAAACACACTCTCCCAACCCAATTGTCATCATGTTTAGCACTTGGAATTTTGAAAATCAGCTCTCCAACATCAGTTATCGAAAATCTTTTTGTATTTTTCAAAATTTATGCTAAAACACACTGAAAATATTTTTGGATTTTTGAATTTAAATGAAATGCAGAAAAAAGAAAAAAAAATTTACAGACAATATTTTTGTGAGTTTGTGTAAGAGGATCATATCAGTTTATGAGACAAATCACCAACACCGTTAAGCTTCAAACATTTTAAGTTCTAAACGATTCACTTAGATTGTCAGTATACTGATCTACTTAAATTTTCACACAAAGTTCAACTGTTTCGAGATACGAGATTAATGTTTTAAGGACTTAAACTTATTCGCGTGTCCCACCTCAGAATATACTCCCGTATCCAGATCCCAGTATTCAGTCTTACAGGTGAGTATACCTAGATGACGGCTTTGACTTTTGGTGGGTTAAATTGCGAAAAACCGAGAGAGCACAGGTCAGAACTTCCGTTCAGCAGAGAGATGACGGCTTCGACTTTTGGTGGGTCCCCTTTAGAGGATCTTTTTTACAACAGCACATGATTTGCATTTTGAAATGTTTTAGCATTTTTTTTATGCTGAGGGCGGGCTATATTTCAAGCAAGCGTAAAGTA
This sequence comes from Helianthus tuberosus, assembly GCA_030545235.1. Lineage (NCBI taxonomy): Eukaryota > Viridiplantae > Streptophyta > Magnoliopsida > Asterales > Asteraceae > Helianthus > Helianthus tuberosus. Next base: position 12,809 of record JARYGA010051624.1, on the reverse strand, counting down.
TTCTCCGGGGACTAGGCCATTGCTTCCGCAAAATCAGAAGTCCCGGGATAATACCCCAGATATCACTAAGCATAAAGACCTAGTATCTCAGAAAGAGGGATCCTTCAAACAAGATTTCGGGGGTTACCCATATATCCGAGAGACGTTTCCCCATGATATAAGCAAGTTTGAAAATTTAGGTTTATATCTCGTCACAATCTACTAAATGTGTAAAAACCTACTGGCACATCATCAGTGAGACCGTTTATCACATTTTAACTTTCCATTTCTTTAGCATGCTGTGATCGTCCACTGATGTACTATCATTTCCTTTTTTCTACAACAAAACTCATTTTTTACTTTTATCATGTTTTTGTCTTTTTCAAATTTTCAAATGTTTTTGGATTTTCTGAAAATTCTTACTCCCCCTAAAATGTAAAATCATTTAAGGAAATTTGAAAACAAACTATACAAGTAAAGTGACAACCGATATCGAATCACTTCAGATCGCCATCTACTTGGCATAAACAATCAGAACTCCCCCTTACAACAAACTATTTTCCCATTGTGATTTCAAAACACTTAAGTTTGTTTTAATCAAATGGTTTTTCCGGAAAATAAGTTTTGTTGATTTTATACACCACTTGTAGTTTAGGGGATAAGATCATCACTTTGTTTTTCAAAAATACCACTTGTAAGAATGGTCCAATCAAGTTCAACCTAATGACCTTGATTAACCTTCTTGTAAAAACACAACCTCTTTTTCAACCACATGTCTTACCAACCAATACCACATGTAGGTTGAATTCTCAAGATGCCGATTCCTACTCCTCACTTATCAACCTGGGAGTTCCGACAAGTCCAGATTTTTACTGTTCATAATAGGTACCATCCCAGTCACAAACCTGGGATGATACAACTTCACTTGGTTTCTTCAATTTTTTCTCATAAAATTCCTTTACTCCTTTAACTTTTCTGTCAACCATTTTACCAAAAATATGTTTGACTTTGGAATTAAAGACTTTTTCAACATCAAATTCTTTCTTTTCTGAGAAAAATGATTTGAAATCTCAATTTTACCGACTTTTTGTTTAAAGTTTTCAGCCTTCAATGGTGGAAAATTGACATCATCCATTGGAGGTACTGAATTCTCACTTTTAATCCCAATTTGTGGCTCCTCTGACTTTGTGGAATCAGATTCATCGCCAGAAGATAGCTCCTCTGATTTTGACGAATCAGAATCATTGCTAGAACTGTCCTCTAATTTCTTAACAACCCATTTTTGGTTGTCAAGATTTGCCCTTTTCTTGTAAAACCTGTTTGAACATTCACCAATCTCAAAAGTTGAATTTTTGAAAATTTTAGTTCTCTCAATTGGTGGTTCAAACACAACCTCTTTATCTTTCAGTTTACGAGAAACTCCTTGTTTTGATTGTATTGCCTTGGAACAATTCTTGGCAATATGACCAACAGTGTTGCATTGGAAACAGGTTCTCGTTTCTTTCATCTCATCAGCAGTCTTCATCTTTTCTTCCTTCTTCGCAAGAAATTCTTTGTTCGAATGATTTCTGAACAGATTTTCTTTCTCTAGTTCAAAAGATGTACCTGAAACAAATATCATTTTTTAATTTAAAATCTCGAACATATTTTTCATTTTTATGATTTCCTGGAAGAATAAAACCCAGACCTTTCTTTTTGAAATTACCGTTATGGTTTGGTTTCTTTTGATAACCCGAACCAGAACTGTAACCTTTTTTTCTTGTTTTCTCTTTGTTGAACTCTTGAGGTGTATATTTTAGGTTTTTCAGAAAAATTTACATCTTTTATTTCAGAAATATTAATTTCTGTAAGTTTGAAAACCTTTTTGATCATGTCAGATTTGACACCTCTTATTGGAAATTCCTCATCAGAATATAATTTCTCAGAATCATTCAATGTATATGCAACTTTGAATGTTTCATCATTCAAATTAGATTTTGATAACAGGAATTCTTTATTATAAACTCTTTTGCCCTGTTTGACTGTTGATTTTGACTTGTCAGACTTTGACTCTGAGTTTGACTCCGACTTTGACTTGTCGACTTTGACTTTGAGTTTGACTCCGACTTTGACTCCTCAGTTTCATCGTTATCTAACACATGATCTACTACTTTCTTCTTCAATTGAGATTGTTGATCAGTGTCAAACGATGTAAAAGTCACATCAATATTTTCTGGCAGATTAACTGAAGACTTCGACTCCCACTGTAAATTTGTTGCCTTTTCGACTCTTTCTGAATTTGGATTTCTCGGAGAATATCCATTTTCAAGCGGGGGTGGACACTTGTTGTAACTGGCACCTTGTTTCTTACCAGATGTCTTCTCTTTAGTATCCTTCTTTTTTTCTTTCTTCTTTTTAGGAGTCTTTTCTTCAGATACCTTTTCTTCTTCAGTTACTTCATCATCCGCAGATGCCTTCATGTCTTCAACAGTTGGATAAATCCTGTCAATGATATAAGAAGTACATGTGTAACTTTTTAACAAACGGTTTACTCTTTCTGTCTCAATCCTTTGTGTCTCCAGTTTTTGTTCAAGCACAGCACACTTCTCAATGTAATTGTTCACCACTTTCTGCTTTATCATGAAAGCTCCTTGAAGTGTCTTGATTGCTGTTGCTTGTTCTTCACTTGTTTGGTTGTATTGATTCATATCTTTATTCAGAACATCATATGATTCCTTCAACCTGTTTATGTTGTTAATCAATTCGCTGTTTTTCTTTTTCATAATCTCACAATTTTCACAAACCACTGGAACATTTTTAGTATTAGCTTCTGCATCAACTTTGAACTTTGGAATATCTTTCATCTTTTTCCTTATCACTGGTACTTCTTCATCATCACTGCTGACTGGTGTTTTTACCTTTTTCTTTTTCTTTTAAGCTTTTTCATCTTCACTATCACTTTCTGCCATTATTTTCAAATGAGCTGCCATTCTTCTTGCATAATACTCTTTATCATCATCACTATCTTCTTTAACTCGAGCAACATAAGCTGTGTGATTTGAAGTTTTGTTAGGATCATAATCATCCTAACTGAAACCTTCCCAGTTAAACCCTTTTGGTAAATTTTCATCATCTTGGTTTATCAGGCATGCTTTATTATCAGCTAAGATATATTTGTCCCAACTGAATTCTTCTTGATTCACCAAACATGCTCTCTTTGAAGACTCCTCTATTACTTTTCTACCATGTGCCACTTGTGGTTCTTGTTGTTGTTGAGATACTTGATAATAAATGGCCTTCCGGTAGTAATCATTGTTGTTAAACGGATTTTGAGCTCCACTTGCTTCGCAATTTGTGCACTCCCTCTTGAAGTGTCCTTTTTCCCTGCAACGAAAACAAGTGACTTTAGATTTATCAAAACCCAAAGTAGAAACATTAGCATCACGTAAGTCATTTCTTCCTGTGATCTGCTTAAATTTCTCAGCTCGTCTCAACACACTTGCCAAACACCACTGATCGTAATCCTCTTTTGTAAGCATTTGATTCCCGATCCGACCTGCCACAAAACTTCCATACGACTCCAACACAGTTCCCAACAAAGACATGTGATTCTTAGCAACTTCTGCTGAATAATCTTCATCATTCTCCAGATTCAGTACAATGTTGCATTGTAGCTTCTTGCCATTCTTTGTTGCTGAAATGTTTGGATCAAATGATGGATATGATGAAAAACTTGAGTTACTGTTTGATCCTTTAGAAGAACTTCCAGATGAACTCTTTGCATTGAATGCAGTTTCAATATTTGGTGACATGTTGGTGGATTTATCACTGACACCACCTTTGTAATAGAGACCAATGTCTTGTTCACCATCAAAGTCTTTCATTCTTGAAATCTTTCTCTGTTCCATCTCCTAAGCCTCAATATTTTCAATAAACTTGCTCAGTGTCAAACTGCTAAACCCTTTCTTGTTCCTTAGCTTCATGAGATATGTGCCCCAAGTCTCGTGTGGCAATGCATCAGCCAATTTTTCGATCAACTCTTCATTATCTTTGTCGATGCTCAATCTCTTCATGTTGGCTAACAAATTGCAGTATCTTTCAATGATTTGCTTTGTGCTTTCATTTTTCAATCCACAAAACAAATCAAACTCTTTCTTCAAAAGTGATTTCTTGTTCTTGACCATCTATTGACTACTAACAAACATTGATCTTAAAGCTTTCCAAATTGAATAAGAAGTTCCATTGTGTTGCAATAAAACCAAGATATCTTCTTTCATAGCTTGTTGTAGTAGACTTAACATCATTTTTTCATCTTTGTATTTCTTTCTATTTTCAGCACTCAGGTCTTTAATAGCAATAATCTCCTCATCATCAGTCATCTGTCTAACATATTTCATCTTAACACATTCCCAAGCATCCAAATAATTTGCTTGTATCCAGTTTTCAAAACGTCCTTCCCAACCTTTATGCTCCTCGATGTTCATGAGCTTAGGAGGTTTTTGCATAGTCCCCGTTTCATTTTCTAACATCGTGTTATGTGCAATAGTAATTGGGATAACCGGGGTAGCAAATACGTTGTAAAATTCCTCATCCATGATTCGGTTTTCAAGAAATTGTCAAACAGTGTTTTCAAATGGAATCACAATCTCAAGCGGAATTCCTTTCAATCGGAATTACGCAAATTCAAACGAAATCCCTGTTCAAGCGGAATCAGCTCGTTCAAACGAAATCTCCTTTGAAGCGAAATACCTTTTCAAGCGGAATACCTAATTTCGCTTGAGCTTACACCCTTTTCAAATGGAATACCAGATTGAAGCGGAATTAACGATTTTGAAGCGGAATAAGCTACTTTCAAGCAGAATCAGGATGAAATTTCAGGCGGAATACCGGTTTTAAGCGGAATTAAGGACTAATTCCGTTTGAACTGCTGCTGATGTCATCATTCTCGCGTTGATTTTGAAACGAAATTACAGATTTTATAACTTTTAGATCGAATTAAGGTCCAATTTTCACAAGGATTAATGAAAATACTATTCCGAGTAAAATGTGTAAAAATCAGAACATTTTGACCGTGAAAAGTTGTAGATTTTGAAAAAGAAGGTGTAGAAATCAGAATTTTCAACTGAATTGGTAAGAACTCTTCTTCCTGAGCTCTGATACCACTTGTAGGATCGTTTTCAGACCCAAACGAGTCAATCAGAAGAGTTTTTCTCAATACGAAAGGAGGAAATAGATGTATTGAGGTCAATTCAGTAAGATATACACTTTAAACTGTCGTATTATTGATTTGATTGCAAATTACAGCAAGACGACACTTCGGCAACACTTCGTGGCTTCAACCGGAATTATTACATCCAATTTCGCTTGGAGGGGTATCTATAGGAATCTAATTCCGCTTGAAGATGTCTCAAACAGAATTACACTTCAAGCAGAATTACCACTTCAAGCGGAATTACTCATTCAAGCGGAATTAGCCTTTCAAGCGAAATTACCTAAAATCTCGAAATACATGCCCTGATCTAACATTCTAATACAAGACTCGATACAAGACGAAGTCGACAGACGCATGCACTAACACCGAGACTACTCACACACTCTATGATGTATGATGGTGGTGGATGTGGGTTGTGATGGTGGTGGTGGGTGGGTGAAGTGTGAGAGAAGTGGTTTGCCAAGGGATGGTTTGCAAGTGAGCCAAGCACCCCTATTTATAGCCTGCACAGAAGCCCGGACATGGCCCCGTGTCCACCCATCTTCTCTTTCTTCATTAAATGCAGTTTGTCTGCATTAGTTGACCACGCCCCCGTGTCCGCTGGGCACGACCCCGTGTGCAGAAGCGTATCTGTACTATCAAGATTTGCCTAGATTCTGTGAATCTTTGCGTTGACCACGGCCCCGTGTCCGCTGGGCACGCCCCCGTGGTGGGTGATAGAAGCTTCTACAACTTTGTCTTTTCTGCAGACACTTGGGCACGCCCTCGTGCTCAGTGAGCACGAGGTGTGTTCAGCCTTATGTTCTCTTGTTTTTGCTTGGGGAGATGCTGTCGAGGGGTCGGGCATGCCACGTTTATTCCTTTTCTTGTATTATTGTTAGATTTGGCTGCATTTTTGCTTCTTTTGTTCATTTAAGCTCATTTAACCCTGAAAAATACAAAAGGAACACAAAAGCACACTTTTTTCAACATTAGTACTAAAAAGGGTTAGTTTTATGCCTCATTTGATGTAATTTATATGTTGCATTTTGTACACATCAAATACCCCCACACTTGAATCTTTGCTTGTCCTCAAGCAAAACTCTTTATTTTGTGGCTTACACACCCAAATGGAATGGGTAGAAGAGAAGGTTTTGGGCTTGTCATAGAGTTTCAGGATTCCAAGATTCTTCATTAGGTTTTATTTTTACTATATTTACAAACCAATTCGTCATGATTTATTTAAAACATTACATAAGAGAAATTATATATTTGGTCATAACATGCGTCTTTAAAATTCCATCTATATACAAGTTCACATACCTCACGGGGGATCACTCAACACTCGGCCGAAGATGTATTTTTGTGAAACACTCGAGAGCGGCATGGAACTTACTTCTACCATATGCTTGCCAAGCAATCAACCCTCCTCCTTTTTAACTATACACCTTTGTAAATATCAAGAGGACTTTGGGGAAGGGTTAGGCTTGGGTTAATGGTAGGTGGATGGGTTAGTGGTTAGTAGAAAAGGGCGAAATGCGTAAAAAGCATATGTTTTCATAAAACATTTTGTTTTTGTGACGTTTTTATTTTAATGAATCATTTATTCAAACAAGCCTTCTTTTGATGAGCTTTGTTTGTTTCTAACTTCATTTTTCTCTTATTTTTTTTTATAATAAAGTCACAAGAAAACCGAGCTTTGTTACTAAAATAAAGGGTTTAAAATGAAAAAGGGTTTTGGTGGGTAAAAGGGTGTTTGTTTTGGGTTAAGAAATGAAAAAGTTAAGGCTCAAAGGGGTTAACTAGGGAGATTTTGGGTAGGTGGTAAAAAAAACTGGTGTTGAAATAAAAAGAAGTTAGTCCTAATGCCTCCATCATTTACTTACTTGGGTTTAAGTTGGTAAGGACCGGGAATGTATCGTCGTGGCAAGTTCTAGAGTTGTAAGAAACCAAGCGGCTATTCACACAAGAAACGAAAAATGAGCATTTAGTTTAAAGATGTGTATTTATATGCTCAATAAAGGCTCAAACTCACTTTTTGTGGGAATGGGTTTTTATGTGATCAAGTATATATAATCAACTTTTGTCATGCCGTTTCATAATTTCTTATGTTTGTTCTTTTTATCACGACGCTATCGGTTGTAAATTTGTAAAAGTATAACCTTTTTAGAACTTGTTATTCCCAAATTAAACCAAGACAAGTAAAAAAAATGAAAAATTTGAAAAAATTGGGGTGTTTAGCGGTTCCAATAGAGTTTTGTGTAAGGCTTGTAATTAGGACTTGCAAAATTCAAGGTTTTAGCATCCCCCCCACAATTAAACACATTTTCCTCAATGTGTCCAAAAAAAAAAGTTTTTAGGTTGATTGAATGTATAAAAGTGTGTTTAAAAACATTTTTTTTAAGTTACTAGGCATCTGGACACGGGCCCGTGGTGTCCGGGCACGGGCCCGTGTTCAGGTTGCCAGTAACAAAAATTAGAAAAAACAAGAAACAGAAGCCTGGGCACGGGGGCGTGTTCAGCGAACACGCCGGTGTCCAGTTACCTGAACTGGGCGATTTTCTGCAGATGGTTCAGCACGGGGTCGTGTTTGCTGGACACGGCCCGTGCCGAACTTGCTGTAACGAAGAAAAAATTGCGGGAGTTGGTTCAAATTTCCCTTAGTATCCTTCACCATCCCGAATGTGTTTTACCCATTAAATCATCATCCAAACACCAAACAATTTACATAAGGTCCTAAATAAAAAGCAAAGCAGAAAAATAAAAACTAAAGGTCCTAAGATAGATAGGTCAAATGGTACATAAATCATCCTAAGGAGTTCTACTTTTACAATAAGAAAAATTCCGGAAGTAGCTTTCCGGTATTTAAGAGCTTCATAGAACTTTATACTAAGGGGTATTCCCTAGATGTTGTTAAAGCCATTCTTCTATCTCTCTTAGGAGGAAGAAGGCGGGCTCGTTTTCCTCAACATCTTGCGGAGGGGGAGTGACACCAACCGGAACCCCTTGTAGTATGTCTCGAGGGGGCTCCGCGTGTATAGTGTACCATTCGGCCAGTATGATGACTTCCGGTACCACATTCCATGCCCTTTGGGTGATAATTGGTACCAAAGGAGGAGAAGCGAGAATGTTCAACCTTTGGTGCAAAAGGTTGACCTCTCGAAGACATCCCTCTAGTCCCACTGTCAAATGATTGATACGGTCGACCAATGCTTCTTCCACTCCCGTCATCTCATCAATGGCTTCTCTTAAAGCGTAAAGATAGTTTACAAGAGAATCTTCAACCGTTGATGACCTTCTCCCTTGTCGGTTGTTCCTGGAGTGCGATGAAGATGTTCCGCTAGTTCTGCTCGCCATTATGAGAAAACAGACCGAAAAGAGTTCAATTTTATTGAAACAGTACCTCGGACACGGCCCCGTGCTCACTGAGCACGACCCCGTGTTCAGATGTCTGCAGATTTTTAAAACAAGGAATCTTGGAGTTTTAAATTATTTTCATGATGTTTAAAACATTTTTCAGCAGAAATAACTTAAAACATTGTTGTAGAACTTATTTTTAACAAGATCCCTTGAATAAAACTCTAACAAACATCACAATAAAGCTTGGAATCATGGTGATTTCAAGCTCTAATGGAGGTATTAAGGAAAAATTGAAGAAGAAGGTAATGGATAAAAGTGGAAAAGACAAGATGGTTGTTGGGAACCTTCTTTAGAATATACCTAGGATGGTATGTGTGAAGATACACCAGATCTTTGTCTTTGGAGTGGTCCAAATGTTCAGGAATCTTGCTACATTTATAGAAAACGATAGCAAGCTGCGCACGGCCCCGTGTCGGCTGGACACGGCCCCGTGTGTAGGTAGGATCCAGACATATTTTATCCGTATTCTGACAGAAAGTCAGACGGGAATCTTTTGGTGGACACGGGGGCGTGCTGACCTGGACACGTGCAACAACTCTCGCCAAAATTATTATTCCTTATTTTATTATGTCCAATAGGAAACCCTATTTGAGACCCCCAAGTAATATTGCATGACCCCTAAAATTTTCAGAATAGTTGGAACTAGGATCAGGGCCCCCTAAAACTAAAGGGGGGTATCCCCTAATTGACAATTATCTTCAAAACTCGTTGTAAAACACGAAATTCGTTTGCTGTTGACTCACATAGTCTATACAACACAAGAGGCTACCCTAGCCTAAAAAGGGACCCGTCGCGCCACGCGCCAGGACCACGTGAGTTTGGCGCGCCACGCGGGGGAGACCCTTTTTTCAGTATATATAGCAGGGGTTTGGCACTTGCATGGCTGCGTTGGTTCGACGTTCAAATTCATTTTGTACACTGAGTTATTAACTTTTTCGTTCAAAAACATATACTAGCACGAAGCTCTGCTGCGACAACAAGGTAATAACTCGATCACTGCTACGATACAATGACCGATCGATTGAAACCAATCCGATGGATGTGAGGGTTTTGATTTCGTGAGCTTATCGTAAATGTTGTATTAAGTTACTGACCTAGTTTTGTGTGCGTTGTTGTTTAAATTATGTTATCAGGCTTATCAGTAGGCTAAACTCTGCCCAACTAAACTTGCAATGTGAGTCATTCTCTTTTTATCAACAATGTTTTACAATACTCAAATTGTTTTCAAAAATTATAATTACTGGGATTAAGTCGTGGTTATCTTGAATCACTGGCTAGTGGGGTATTGTGCACATTACTAATTTCTCACGGTTAGGTTCACCAACCTAACAGTGATAATCATCACTACTTGGGTGAAAGGACCCAATAGTTGTATGACCATCGTCACCAGGGTGTGACACGTCGCTAGATAAAAATAAGATAGTAGCCACTGTAATCGCTCTTATGCTGTAATTTATAACTAATGTGTCATTTTGTTTAACCTGAATGACTCGCCAGTATTTCCCCGCTGATAAAATATTTTAAACATGTTTCAGGTGACTTACTGTGAATCAAGGAAAAGTGCTACGGAGCACTAACAAGCTTGAAATAGTGGCTCAGTAAAATAAATAAGCATGTTTGGTAAAACAAGGAATTTCCTTGTGAAATTCCTCTATTGTAAATTACGGGGTTTGCACCAAATTATGAAATAAAATAATTGGGCATTTTCAAGTTTAAACGATCCTGTTAATACTTCCGCTGCCAAACTAAACACAAATACCACGAGTTTTCTGTCCCGCGGCTTCTGGACCGGGTCACACCGGGCTGGGGGCCATGACAAAAAAATGTGGTATCAGAGCCACTGATTTAAGCCAATTAAGTATTTAGAAATACTTAATTTTTCCGGTTGCCATTCTGTGATTTTGTGAAAATTTGATTTACAATAAATAAAATTTTAACTTAAAATTGTGTATTTCTTCATGTGTGCTAACAGCATGAATGAACTATCGGAGGCACTTCGAAACTTTACTATCCATAGCACAGATATGGATATCACAGGAAATCTATCTGGCTACCAGGCTGATACTGAAGAGCCAATAGTATTCCAGGCCCAACCAAAGGAGAAACCAAAGTCGAAAAAGAGAAGGAGAATCATAGGCTGGAGACGAGCACGGAGGAAGAAGCCAGCTGCACAGAAGGTTAAAAAGACTGAGGATCCAAAGGATAAAGGGAAAGGAAAGGAGATCGGAGAGAGTTCAGGGCAAGCCCAGGAAATGCCACCGTGGGAGGAGCAGGACCGCAAACTGGCAAATAGCAACTTCATCGGACCTGCCGATGAAAACCTCTTCAATTACCCAGCTGAAGTACTACTTCCAGTTAATTTAGAGCCTGCTATCCCAGATCCCATTGTCAATCCCCGACCTCTACACGGAGAGCTGGAAGAATGGTGGACCACTGACTGGCAATTTCAGAATCTCTTGAATAACCCTAACACCCTTTTCCCCCAGTTTGACCCTGAGCCTGGACCAAACCCACATATGAGCACTGAGAAATTGGCTGAACTTCGCCACTATGGCGAGGAGCTGGTGGATGCAGGAAATCGAATCCGGGAAGTGGGGGAACAGATCTCATGGAAATACGACGAGAGGGAGCGTCGTTTCTGAGACTCCAGTTGGTTGTGGTTGCATGATGATGTGGTTATGTGTTTAATAATAATAAAATAATAATAAATATTAATAAAAATATAATCCTATAAAATAATTTAAAATAAAACTTTTGTAATATAACTGGTGTGTACGGATGCCTACTAATATATAAAAATATCAACGTCGCAAAGTCGACAATTTTGGCTATACATGTTGACATGATTATGTGTGATTATTGTGATTAATTATTAATTATTTTACTTTATGCCAATAATTTATACAATTGTATATTGAAAATTATCAGATTGAACCCGCCGTCAATGATCCAGTTAACGAAGTAAACCAATCTGAGCAAAACAATGAAGATCACTTTCTTAATAGACAGGATATAGAAAATATCGTTGCTCAAGGAATAGCCGATGCTATTCCAGCAATCCTTGCTGCTGCCCGAAATTCAGTTGAACCTCCACCCAGCAAACGTACTCGTGATGACAACTTTAGTAATAGTGTAAATGGAGGCGGCAACAATAATAATAATAATAATAATAATAATAATGTGATGCAAGCCCCATTTCTTAAGAAAATGAAAGCTGCAACGCCTGGTTGCACCTATAAGGAATTTCTTGCCTGTAAACCAATCGAATTTGCAGGCAATGAAGGGGTAACTGCCGCACTGCGTTGGTTAGAGAAAACCGAAGCAGTAATTAAAATAAGTAAATGTGCCGAGGAAGAGAAGGTCATGTACGCGTCACATCTTTTTAAAGAAGGGGCGCTAGAATGGTGGAATATGATACTACAACCTAAGGGAAGCGATATGGCTTATGCCATGAATTGGGAAGAATTTAAAAGTCCGGTGGAAAGAAAATTATGTCCCGACTATGAAAAGGAACAAATGACAAATAAGTTCCTAAACCACCGAATGGTGGATGTTGATTGTCGAGGGTATACTTCGACATTCTTCAAGTATGCTAGAATTGTACCTACCCTGGCTTCGCCAGAACCGGTACTTATTTCTCGCTATATTTGGGGTTTGATTAGCGAGATTCGCGATATCGTCAAAGCTGCGAGACCTCGCACAATTGACGATGTTGCGGAGTTAGCCAACACCTTAACCGATGGCCTGGTACGCAAAAGAGAAGAAAATCGGAAAAAGGAAGTGTCCCAAAAGATTACCCAAGGATTCCGTGTGGGTAATAGTAATAATTTCAAGAAAAAGGGAACCGAGCAATCTGCCACTGCTCCATTTTGCAGTACCTGTAAAAGAAAGCATTTTGGAAGATGCAAAGTGTATTGCAATTTCCGTAAAATTCCAGGGCATCAAGAAGAAGATTGCATGAGGAAGAAATCAACAATCTGCTTCAATTGTGGAGAAGCTGGACATTTTAGACCAGACTGCCCCAAATTGGTCAAACTAGCTGACAACAAAGCCAAACCTGCAGAAGGAACTACCAAAAAGAATGCAAGAGCATTCCAGTTGACTACTCAAGAAGCAGAACTCATCCCAGATGTGATAGCTGGTATGTTCCTAGTTCATGACGTTTATGCAAAAGTATTATTCGACTCTGGTGCAAACCAAAGTTTTATAAATACTTCATTCTGCCAAGCTCTTAAACTAC
>JARYGA010051623.1:0-13529 GCA_030545235.1 Helianthus tuberosus | reverse complement strand
AACGGGTCAAACCTTATCATTTTCACTTCAAAATCCAGAATGTGTTTGGTTTACCCATATTAAACAAGTATTCATAATTGTCGGGACCAAACCACATTCTAATCCGGTCTTCGCTTAATCTTGCGTTTTGAACCGTATACCTTTCTTTAAAACTAACCGGTCTAAGTTATAGCTTAAATAAGACCCGTTAGGAATCTAATAGGTTATTAAAACCTTCATTCCAGATTTAGGAGACCAGTAAAAGCTACCGTACTTGCTGCTTGGTTATACGACTGGGATTAAAATTTATATTTTAGCTCAGGTACGTACTTTTAACTTATTTTCCCTTATACGGGCTTGGGGTACGGTATTTAAAATACCGCTTGGTCAGGTATCGAATCTTTAATCAAATAATGGTTAAAACATTGAGATAACCCGTTTAATCTGTTTTGTTTGTGTTAAGCCTTTGGGGGGATTAATGACCATGTCCTGGATATCCTCGGCTCATTCATTGAAATGGCCACGACTTAAGCACGGGGTGTAGGCATACACCTGCCGGTGCGTATGTAAAAAGATAAACCCGCTTGTTGAGAATAACTCGCCGTGGGTATATTATGTGGTGTGTCTATTAATCTTTTAACCCGGTATTTCAAATCCAGGCTACTGAACGTATGGCAAACATATAATTCTTTTACAAGATTATTTATAAATAATTATCCCAAGTTATAAAAGATTATTTGTGCCTTGTGCATTTAAATCAATTCTCTTAAACATTTTCAAAATGAGTCGGTTAATTGTATTTACCAGTGAAAACTGACGTATTTTCCAAAAAAGTTAAGTGTAGGTACTAAGCGAAATGGGCTGGCTACTCCTAGCATCAAATAAAGCGTCTTGCAAACTTAGATGTTTAAAAATCTGTTGAACAATGTTTCTTTTAATTTAGATCTACCTGTGGATCCTTTACAACCCGTTGTAATATTTAATGTTACTTTCGAAACAATTTTTAATATCATTACTTTTAGACTTCCGCTGTGCATTGAACTGTGATTGTTTGACTATGATGATATCAACTACGTCACGATACTCCCCACCGGGCCCACCGGTAATACGTGGAAATATCAGGGTGTGACACAAAGATAAAAAGAAACGTATGCACCAGGTTTTCACTAGTTCCTCGTGTGCTCTTCATCTTTTCAACAAAGCGGTCGTCTCACGAACATAATGTACCTACAAATCTCAACCCTTGCGTAGAAGCATGCTTCTCACAACCATCAGAACTTGTTAGTTACCTAGTTCTACCACTTTTATGAAAATATTACCAAGTCATACGTTAATTTACTTTGATTTATGTGGAAAAATAATTTACAACAACAACAAACCTAACTCACTTTCGTAGGAATCACGGTTGCATTTAGCGTATGCAACAAGCTCTTTTAAACCTCCCGATAGCTAGGGAGGACAAGTAGGTCTCGTGAGGGTTATATAGGGAACACACTTACAAAGTTCATCTAACGAGAAAAATAAAATAAATCGAATAATAATACAAACTTTACAACAATCATACCTAATTTGCCTCTCATGGTGGTCGAAGTGAGCATTTGCCTACCGAATTTCCAACATATGCTCGGTAGTTGGAATGCCGAATCCACTCTCTTTTTATTTTACGCGGCATGCGTATTAAGCAACTTTGGGGTCGTTTCTTAACAAATTGGCCAAGGTCTTGCAACGCCACCCTTCGAATCCTTATACCCGAACCCGCATCCCCAACTTTGTTGGTTGAAGTGATAAGTATAGGAGAAGGGTGGATATGAACATGGGCTTCTTTCGGATCCGACTCGTCGCGGTGTCATGTCTTCCGCGCGGTTCAAACATTCATATTCTTGCTTCGGAAGATCTATAACCTCTTCCACCACATTACCATCCACCATTGTATCATTAGCCAACATCTCTTGGTCTCGTCTAAGTTGAGCCAATTCTTCGGCGAGTTGACCCACTTTCTTTGTCAAGTCTTCATTAGCTTTATCTTTCGCCTAAAGTTCCTTTTTCAGTTCCATCTTAATCTCTTGATTTGAAGTAATGACAACATTCATGATTGCATCGAGCTTGGAACTTATTGAATCTTGAGGTTCTTCAGATGCCGGTTGGGGGTATTCATTATAATAATCATCATACTCCTCCCGGTAACTTGAGAAATGTGCCAATTCGGGTTCATAGTTGTTATAACCCCGCTCTTGCTCGTAATGGTAATCCATCTCTAAATAGTAATATTCTTGATATGAAGGTGGCTTGTAACCAGACTTTATTTTTCCTTTCCAAAACACTAGATCTTTCCAAAACACTGGACAATCTTCATGTATGTGAACTTTTCCACAACAAGCACATGACTGATAAGCGTCATTTTCTTGCTTCGGTGGTGCAGGCGGTTCAAAGTTGGGATAATAGAAGGGTATCCCGTCATCATCATAGCAAACCCTCACATATCCTTTTTCTCGCCTATATTCAGAGCAATACCTCCCACGATTTCCGTATTTAACTTCAAACATCGGACAATCCTCAACCCCGTGACAGTTGCTCCCACAACATATACATGGGTCATCATCTACCCAATTCATGGTGAAATAAGGTGCTTGCAAAACATATACCTGTACAGACAAAACTCGACTACCCAAAGTAAAATAAAATAGAAAAAAAGAAAGCATACTAAAAACTAAAATTATTTTTTTAAGATTTAAAACTACCTAATATAAACAAATCAAACGAATAATGCAATATTAAGCGCACTAGCTCCCCGGCAGCGGCGCCATTTTGATGTGACCGTGTCGTCCCGATCAGTCAAAAACCCAATTAAACCTATGTAGCTAGGGTAAGTCGGGTATCGTATCCACGAAGAGCATGTGGTCAGTATCGCACGACCTGTTCGATTAGTTAGACTATTTACAAAAATGTACAAAGTGATTATGAAGCTTGCTAATTTTTAGTTGTTTGTTTGATTTTTGAAAAGAACTCGGAGTGAACCGACAAATTGATATTATCTAAAACAACTACTTACTAATTAAGATTGCAACGCTAATTTACTTAATTGAAAATGAGAATTGGGGAAACGGATCACACCCGGTTCGATAATTGTAAGACCTAGGGTTCCTACATGTTTTAACTTGATTCAATTGCATATAGTGATTAACGGATTTCTATCACGAAGCTTAGGTGCCAATTGCTATCAACGTCATAGACAACGGACCGTAATGCACTTCATTACCTCGGACATGTAAATCCTAACCTAAGATAAGGCATAAGTGCATAAATTCATTTCACAAAGTCAAATTTTATAATCATTCGACAATTCAAAAATTCAATTCAAATGCACGACAATTATCAAAGGGTTCAAATACTAAACAACTTGTCACAAAATCAAATCAAAATACAAATGCATAAACCCTAGAAAATCTTACAACAATCTACACCGGGGTGAAACCCTAAGAGATTAGCCGCGCATTACGTTTCAAGATCGTTACCCAAAATCTGTTTTTTCTTCTTGAATGCCGAAACGACACCCCTGCGTTCTCTTTTTTCTTTCTTTTTTTACACAAAAGTTCCAGCCCTATCTCTTGATTGTCCAGCGTCAACGATAGCCCAAACATCTACCCACATTTCTCTAGGCCCACTTAGTTTCCAATGGAATGCGGCCTAGTAGACTTGTAAGCTGATTCATTTATTCGTTACAATTCACTCATTGACCAACATATGCAATTTAAATGTAAGCATGTCCATGTAATGTTAGTGAGCAACAAAGTCAAACCTCTTTGCTTTTAATTCTCGATCAATCTGCAAAACAAAAATGTCAAAAACATTATGCTAATTCTCATGAAAGCCACCATTCAATTTAATTTGAACTCTTTAATTACTATATTATATAACTTTAATATCATGATTATGAATATATCATTTCATTTCAACTTTAGGTTAATACGTTCATTTTAGCTAATTTTATTATTTAACATAAAAAATATATGAACAAAGCAAAGTACTATACTTTATAACAATATCGGTGCATTTATATTATAATTAATATCTAATCACGTGAACCTACAATGCACCGATCAGAACGACCTCTTACTTTGTACGTGTTGTAAATATGATGCAAGTGTGCTAGTGTACAAGTTCTATTAGTGCATCCATTCCATGAAAGTTCCTGAACACATCATGGGAGTCCATTTCTCGAAAGATCATCATTGGCGAAGAACCATGCATTCTTCGTGAGTTTCTTTTCGTCTAACATGGAACCCACGAATGACCACAACCTACGAAGAATATCATCAATGAAGAACCTATTTCGTCCAAATGGTTATTCGCTGAAGATGGATCCCACGAAAAACCTTCTTCACTTTGTGATGTTTAGTGGGTTTGGGTTTGGGACGAAAGATCCAACATCTTTCGTGGGATACTTAACCGACCTATCAGCCAACTGGATGCTCATGCGCGTTGGTATAGGCTCACCAAGGTCTAACTTCGAGAAAATCGAATAAGGCATCAGATTGACACTAGCACCAAGGTCAGCCAACGCATGGCTCATTAACGAACCACCAAACAAGCACGAAATAGTAAAGCTACCCGATTCTGTCATCTTCTGAGGCAACTTGTTTTGAATCACCGCAGAGCACTCCTCACTAAGAGACACAGTTGAAATCTCCCCCAATCTTTTCTTGTTGGACAAGAGGTCCTTCAAGAACTTAGCATATTTAGGCATATGTTGTAGCGCCTCAATGAATGGGAGATTTACCTTAAGTTGCTTGAACAAATCAAGGAAGTGGCCATTCTTTTTCTCTATCTTCTGAGACTTAAGCCTAGCGGGGTATGGCATTCTATCAAACTCTATCTTAACTACCGTCTCCTTAGGAGGGCTCTCTGGATGTGCTGTACTTGCTGGGCTGAGCAGAGTTTTCACTTTGCCAGGTTGGGCCTCCATCTCGATTTTCTCATCAACCGGCTCTTCATCTACCACCGGTGATGGTTCAACAACTTTCTTTCTTAACTACCTTCTTCGGCTCTATCACCTTTTCTAACTCAAGCCTATCATCAACAACAAGCGTAGGTTTATCAGTAAGTCTACTAGCCAGGGTGGTGCTAGGGAATGTACCTGTAGGTTTATCAGTAAGTCTACTAGCCATCTCACCTACGGTTCTTTCTAAATTCGGGAGAGCTGCACCCTGGTTCCTAAACATCAGGTCAAACTCCTGATTCTTCTTCTGTTGCTCCTGATATCTATTCTCACCCTGAAGGACTATGGATTCTAACAATTTATTTGTTATTTTGGTTCTCCTCATTTCTCTTTAAAAACTCACTAATATCAGGCTGAACTTTCCTTCGCTATGTCTTTCACCAGAGCCTTGGAACAGACTCTGGCGAGGCTGAAATCCGGGAGGATTCCCGCTCCTCCAATTCAAGTTCTGGCATGGCTGCCATCTAGAGTTGTAACTCTGACCTCGAACTGAATTTTGGACAAAACTCATATCCTCAGTAGAACCTAAGGGGCAATCAAATGTATCATGTCCTCCCCTACACACCTCACACCTAGCACATAGCTTAACCTGAAAGTCCTTCATCATTTTCCCTAAGGACTCTACCTGGGCCGCTAAAACAGTGCTAGCATCTACAGTATGGATTCCTCTGGTGGCAACAGGAACGCCCCCAGAGTTGGGTTCGGTATATGTGCTAATGGCTAAGTCCTCAATCATCTCTAAACACTCCTAGGCAGTTTTGGTTTTCATCATGTTACCGCCGGCTGTGGTATCAAGGAGGCGTTTTCCACGATTCTCCAATCCTCCATGCCATGGTGAGGACACTTATTGAGAAGCGCCTTGAAGCGGTCCCATGTCTCATAGAAGGACTCCCCAGGCTACTCGGTAAAAGCATATATCATGTTCCTAAGGCGAGCTATCTTAGCTGGAGGGAAGTACTTCTGAAGGAACTTACTGTGAAGCTCAATCCAGGTGGTGATGGATCCTTGTGGGAGGGATTCCAACCAAGAAGCGGCCTGACCGGTCAAAGAGAATGGAAATAGGCGACACTTGATGGCGCTTTCAGTAACACTTGTAAGCTGAAAGGTGTCGCAGACCCTAGAGAATCTAGTGAGGTGAGTGTGTGGGTCCTCGTCACGAAGTCCATGAAACTGGACATTCTGAGCGATGGTCTTAATCAGAGCAGGAGGAATGCTCCAGTTATTAGCCTCAACGGCGGGTTAAGTGATACTGAAGCGGATATGGGCATGGGTAACACTGATGTGGTCAGCGACAGTTCTACGGGCAACCATGTCTATGTCAAGATTAAATTAAACTTTTGGGACCCTAAATTTTAGATGGCGTAAGCGACGGTGGAATTCGGATTCGGGCTCAGAGAATGGGAAATCTTCAGGTATGCCCGAAGAACGAGTGCGCATAAACTGAGAAACAAATGGCACAAATCACTAGAAGACTAGAAAGAGAAACTAAACTATTTTTTTTTTTGAATTTTCGGGTTTTATATTTTTTTGGATTTTTAATTTTTAACTAAAGAAAAGAAAAAAAAAACTAATATAAGAAAGCAGTAAAGTGACTAAATCCCCGACTCGGGTGGTCCTCGAAAGCGCTATGTGTCCCCGGCAAAGGCGCCAAAAACTTGATGTGTAAAATGTTTAATATATTTGTAAAACACCAAATTAAATGGTCAAACTAGCTTAATTACACACAATCGGCAAATGCACCGGTCGCTATATAGTCAAGTCGGTAAGACCGAGTATCAATCCGTGGACACGATGGCGCGACTCGTGATACTAAACTTTTGTCGAGTCCTAGTCTAATAATGTTTAATGAGTGTTTGGGTTTATATTAACTACTAAAATTAAATAAGAGAGCAAATACGAAAGAAGAGCAAACAAATAACGAATTTAGGTGAATTCAGATGATGGAAAAGTGGCTACCTAGGCAAGATGCATGTCAATTCACTCACGGTTCTTGGAATGGAATAACTAAGTTTTGGCTACCGGGATCTTAAAGTTCACTAAACAAGACCTAAACTGGCTGGCAGATCATTCTCCAAACAGGTCGCAATCTAGGGTCAAGAAAAGTGTATGAACTCATCGGTTAATGTCAGATCACCTCTCGGTCTCTCTAACTAGGTTATGGTACCCTAAATCTAGATTACCTCTCGGTCTCACTAGAAATGGTACATCCGGGAAGTGTAAGGGATGTACGGGGTGGTGACTCTAATTAGGTTCTAACACGGGTTGCTAAAAATCACAAGAAAACCTATGGTAATTCACTCTCGTGCAATTAACACCTAACCCGTCTAATAATTAAGATAACCCTACATCTAATCTCCTCTCGGTCTCAAAGATGGTAGAATATTTAACTACCAAATAGTTTATTAATTTGCTCCTAGGGTTACTACGTCTAGCAACCACAAGAAATAGTTGAAAACACAAAGTTAACAAAATCACATAACCCTAGCTTTAATCAATACGCAATCAATTTTAACCAAGAAAAGGTGGAACAAATATAAACCATTAATTATAAAATATGCATATACATTAGAACCTAGATTAGAACACTTTTACCATAACACTGAGCCAAAACATAAATTAACCAACCAAGAAACCGTAAATAAAACTAACAATTATCCATAGCCTAGGTAGCACAAAGAAATTTAGCCAAGCATATTTAAGAACGAAACACAAATATATTCAAAGCAATTAAATTCAGAAAACATTGTTCAAGTATTCGAGTTTAAAAAAAACTGAAAACAATAACACAAAGTCTAACCGAATAAAAAAAAACTATGAATCGTAAGCGAACCGCTTCTTTCTTTCTATTTCTCTTTTACGTCAAACACCAAAATTCGTCCCTTGTATAAATACTCTTAAATTTGTCCTCTACCGTATCGTCTGCTTCTGATGTACAGTCTTCTCGTTTTTTTTTTTTTTTCATGCGGCAGCAGTCATAAAGTATTTATATGCATTGAAACCCTCGAACAAAGTCACAATTTGAATAAGATACTAACTCCACAATTTTGGGCCATGTCTCACGGATCATTCAAGGTGTGTGGATTGTGGACGAGTGGGCTTTTAAAATCTTCATGTTTCGGCCCAAAATAACAAAGCAAATAAAACGGTGGTCAACAGAGATTTGTTTTGTTCGGTCAACAAAAAGGAGCTGGGTAACGTCACCTAACACTTTACACCACCAAATAATTCCTTCTTTATGACATATTAAATGCCTCATTAATTTCCATAATATAAATTTGCAACAAATTGTTGCATTATGTGTTGTACCCTAAGCATGGGGGGTTTTTCAAAAAAAAATTGGGATTTTTCATTTTTAACCCAAAAGTTTAATAATTTGTATTTTAACACTTTTAATTTGTTTAGTTTTAACCCAAAACTTTTCACCTTTTGTAATTTAACCCAAAACTTTTTTATTTACAACTTTGGTCCCCATACTTTTTATCTTTCGCAAGTTTTTCGTTTTACGTTTCGTTCTAAATTTTGCGAGCTAATACGTCCCAACGTGCGTGTGTGGTTCAACGTTTTTCGTCTATTTTTTCACATTCGACAGGTATGTCGCAATGTGTCTATTTTCCCCCTTTGGCAACTTCACTGCAACGGGAGGATCCTACATTGACTTAGTTATTCTTTTCTACGTTATTTTGCGAGTTAACACGACGCAACGTGCATGTGTGGTTCAACGTTTTTACGTCTATTTTTTCCATGTAACAAGTTCGTTGCAACGCGTGTGTCCTAAATCGACATAGTTATTTTTTTCATGTTATATGTTTCGGTCTTATATTTCCGCATTAACACGCCGCAACTTCAGTGTTGGTGGTCGCTACTAGCGGTGTGGCATTGATGTTATTTGGCATAGTTTTAGGCCCCCGCCGCAACGCGGGGGTGGTTAATTCTAGTTAATATTAATTACAAGAGTACTATAATGACTTGCAACCATAAAATAATATACACATGATTTTCCAAATTGCAAATTTATTTTCATGTTAACTCTTTTTTTTAATATTAATTTGAACGTTTTGCTTTTTTTTTTTTTTATTTGGAACCTCTAAAACCCATTTATATTTAGTACATGTCATATAAGACCATAAACGACTCAAAAACTAAAGAAAATTATACAAAAACATATAGGAAAATAAGATGTGTTTGCAACACATCAAACATCCCCACACTTAAACATTTTTTCGTCCTGAAAAATATGCAATGGAATCATAACTAGGATGGATGGTTTCAAAAACTTAGATTATTTAATTAAAAGATATAAAAACATTTAACCACGATTACCGGGATTGTTATCCACTTAAACCCAACCGTCAACTCATCAAGGCTGATCAAGCCCTTTTTCATTCTAGCATTATGTTTAAGTTAAAGTTCATCTATGGGTCTCACGCTCAAGATCTACAAATCCACCTAATCCCATATCAAGCTTATAAGGTAAAGATTAAAAACCTACAACTTTATATAAATAACCTTTATGTATTTTAAAATTAAATTTTGATGGAATGATGGATGATGATGAGCTTTAGCACTTTTTTTTCTTATGTTTAACTCATAGGGCATTATCACCAAGTCGCTATCCCAGTGGGAAACACCATGAGCCTCACATTTTTTTTCTTTAACTTCCACCTAGCGGGTATACCCTACCCGAGTCACCACCCCAATGGTTAATACCATAGGTTTCAGTTATTTATTCTTTTTTATTAGCTCAAATAGATGGATGATGGAATTTTTTTTTGTAGGCGCCACTAGAATCCGGATTTATTCTCATAAAAAAAATAAAGTGTGACAATTTAATTAAAAATACTTATAGGTTATTTACTTATAGTGGTACCTTTTATACTCTCAATAGTTTCGGCTTTTCTATTTCTCCTAAGATGAGAACCCACAAGATATCATGATTATTTAATAAGGTATATTAAAAGCAATCTAAAGAACCCTCTAAGTTGGCTGGGCCTACCGGTATCCCAGAAAATAAGTCTTTTATCTATTTTATCTTTTATATATAATATTTTGAAAACCAAAAATCCTAATTTTTCTATCATTTTCCATTTATTTGCAGAAAAAAATTTCTGGAACATTTTCTCATTTTCTATTTTTTGATTTTTTTTTAAATTTTAATTTTTTTTGTAGTTTTTTTTTCTGACTCAAATCTATATAAAAAGACGTAGTCTTCCATCCCCACACTTAAAATTTACATTGTCCCCAATGTAGGATGAAAGACAACTAAATAAATAAGAAAGAAAAATAAACTAGAAACATATAATGGAACAAACTCGGCTGGTAGCAAAAGTCTTCGAATTCCAAACCAAAGCGAGCACGACTGTATAAAATAAGATAGAAGCCATTGTAATCGTTTTTATGCTGTAATTTATAACTATGTGTCGTTTTATCAAACTTGAGTGACTCGCCAGTATTTCCCCGCTGATAAAATATTTTTCAAACATGTTTCAGGTGACCTACTGTAAATCAAGGAAACGTGCTACGGACTACTAACAAGCTTGAAGTGGTGGCTCAGTAAAATAAATAAACATGTTTTGTAAAACAGAGAATTCCCTCATGAAATTCCTCTATTTAAATTACGGGGTTTATCCCAATTTATGAAATAAAATAATTGGGCATTTTCAAGTTTTCAAGATCCTGTTAAACTTCCGCTGTCAACTCAAATAATAAATACCACGGGTTTCTGTCCCGCGTCTCATAGACCGGGTAAAACCGGGACGGGTGTCGTGACAGAAAAAGGTGGTATCAGAGCCACTGATTTAAGCTAATTAAGTATTTAAAAATACTTAATTTTTCTGATTGCTCTTCTACGATTATGTGAAAATTTATTTACAACATTTTAACTTAAAATTTTGTGTGTTTCTGTCGCAACCCCCGATCCCTTATCTGTACCGGGAACGGGCGGACGCGAACTTAGTGGTGGTGGTATCAGATTTCGTTAATATGGCAGCGGAATTTACATCAGGACCGTAGTTAGGAAATGTTTATCAGAGTAAAACCACCATATTTAATATTAATAAAACCCAAGTTTCTTATTACAATACGCTTATAGGGATAAACTCTATTTTATTGAATTTAAAACATCGTTTATTAGGTAACTTTTATAGCCACATTTTTCCCAAGCCTTCAGTGCTCTCCAGCTGACTTTTTACTAATTGACTGTCACATTGGGTTACCTGAAACGCGTTTTAAAAACATTTGTCAGTCGGAAATACTGGTGAGTGAATCCCAGTTTAATCAAGAAACATTTTATTAATTAAAACAGTATTGAGAGCGATCACATTGTTTATGTCTACACAATTACTCCATTTGGTACTATCAATCCACTGACTTGTTGGTCATATTACACATTGGCTAACTCATTGTCCAATGGTAACGTACTGTCAACCTTGACTTACTACTCACAGTGTAGTAAATTTTGTATACAAAACCCCAACATACCGGAAGTAATTGAAGAACTACAAAGACTCAATCACCACTTAATCACATTGTAAAACATTTAAGGTTTTATAAAACATTCCAAAAACGTTAACAAAAAGAGGATAAACTCATATTGCTATCTTAGGCTTCTCGTAAGGGTTTCCTGGATATAATCTATAATTTATACAAATGTACATTGGTCAGTATCATAACCCTTTGAAAATATTAATGATACCCTCCCCGAGACGGCATTCCAACAACTACGTCGGGCAGAACCACGACAGTTGTTACGGAACCCTAAATCAATCGGGCAACGTAACTATTACGAAACTGGAGTTATAATACTTATAACGGAGCAGAACCTCGCTAATTAGGGGTATAATACCTGACTATTATAACTCTTCTACAGAAATTGTGATTTAGAATTTGAGAATGAGCGACGGAAAACGAAAACCCGTTGCTTTCTTATATAGGGCTGATATTGGACTCTCACGCGGCCCGCGTGAAAGACAAGGGTCGCTTACGCGGCCCGCGTCAAAGCTAGTCAACGGACTAGCTTGTCCGGCTCACCAAATAGACCCGCCACGATGACGACACATGTCAGCTCAGGATGTCTCCGCGTTTGATGATCTCTTGCGGCCCGCGTCAATGTAAGCTTAAGCTTACGCGGCCCCCTTGAACTAAAGAAATCAGCGGAGTCAGGTTCCAGCATTGATACTGCCCGCGTGAAAGGTTGGGGTGGGTCTACGCGGCCTGCCTCAACTTACTTTTTCTAGTTTTTAATTTATATTATATGTTATAACATAATACGGGTTCGATTTTTCACATACGGGGTGTATTTAAAGACATATTGTGACTTTTTACAATATACTAAGGCGTCGGAAATATTATGAGGATGTTGGTTTTACCGAGGGTTGTTACATTCTCCCCACCTTGTTTTAGAGCTCGTCCTTGAGATCTACTGAAACAAATGCGGATATTTCCTTTGCATTTCGGATTCAAGTTCCCATGTGTACTCTGGTCCTCTTTTGGAGTCCCACTTCACTTTGACTAGAACTAATCTCTTATGCTTGAGATTCTTGACTTTCCTGTCTTCAATTTGTAGAGGTCTTTCTACAAATTTGAGTTGTTCATTTACCTCTATATCCTTAAGAGGTACTATCAGTGATTCATCAGCTAAACACTTTTTAAGATTAGATATATGAAACACATCATGTATTCTTGCCATTTCCTCTGGCAGTTGTAGCTGATAGGCTACAGGTCCTATTCTTCTAATAATCTCAAAAGGTTCAATATACCTGAGACTTAGCTTTCCTCTTTTCATGAATCTTACCACTCCTTTCCAAGGAGAGACCTTCAACAATACTTTATCTCCTACTTGAAACTCCAATGGCTTGCGTCGGTTATCGGCATAACTCTTTTGTCGATCACGTGCTGCTTTCAGTCGTTCCTTGACTTGAATAATCTTGTCAGTTGTTTCTGTAGGTCCCGTAATCTGAGGATCGATAACGAACCAAATTCACTTGTTTATAGCAAACATGGTTACGTGTGCGGAATCCACGTAACTATGCCAAATCAAACATGTAAAACAATAACGACACGGTATAATCAATGATACACACTCGATTGATTAAACGGGATGAGAACCGATTACAAACTGATACAAACACAGTTTAACAGAATTTTGACAGAGTTTCTTTAAGTGTAAGCTCTCATCTAATTTCTAAGTGAAACCAGATGTGTTTATATAGTCCCTGGGCCCAACAGTCGACGAAACACAAGGTATCTCGGCGAAACAGAATATGGGCCACACATTGGGCTTGAAGCAGCCCAACAGACGACGAATCAAGTGTGATTCGTCATGACTGTCGGCGAAACAGACATAATGGACATTGGTCTGTTTCGTCATGATGTGTTCGACGAAACAGACCTGTTTCGTCAAGGTCTGCAACTGTTGTGGTTGTTTCTGCAAACAGACAGCAACAACAGCAACATATAAACAACTTATAATGACCATTCTACCCTTTGTATGCAACATGCATTGTTCGAATAGCATTACATATTAAACGGAGACAAACAAGTCAGACACAAGTGGATA